>JABYQN010000015.1:600000-793306 GCA_022606135.1 Fomes fomentarius | reverse complement strand
ACCCTAACCCTAACCCTAACCCTAACCCTAACCCTAACCCTAACCCTAACCCTAACCCTAACCCTAACCCTAACCCTAACCCTAACCCTAACCCTAACCCTAACCCTAACCCTAACCCTAACCCTAACCCTGAAGTTGTAGACTCGGTTGAGGAAGCGTTGGACAATGGGACCGAGATTAGCCAAGTCGCTGTTGGGCTTAGGATATTCGACCAGCTGCATAAGGAGAGCAGGATCTTGGGTCGCCACCCATTCTCCCCAGCGAGTGGTGGCCTGCCAAGGATTGACTTGCCGGTGATCGACCTCACTGAAAGGAATAACAGCAGGGATGTCGAGCTGTTCCCTCAGTGTTGAGAGATAGGGGGAGAAGGAAGTGACTGGCGGAGGGGCATAACGGTGGACGGGAAACCATGAGCGTGCTGCAGGGTGCTTGCTGAGCTGCTGGCAATCACAAATCTGGTAGCACCCGTTGGATGGCAAGGTGACTGAATGAGACTGTCGAGCATGGTTTTGGAGAGACTTGAAGCCAGGGTGTATCACAGTGCACACCGGACACTCGTAGCCAGTAAGAAGGGAGAGACCTTGGAATTGAAGAGGCGTAGCAGCAGGGATGGCTGGCCAGTCTTCACAAATGCCCTCTGTAGCCACAGCCTGGTCAATCACTTGCATGTCGATACGAGCTTTGAACCCTTTGTGTTGCTGGCTGAGATGACCTTGGATGTGGGAGGGCAGAACGACAGCTTGACAAGCAAGGCAAATAAAGGCCTTGAGACGACGATTGATCAGAAGACCCCACGCTGCAAGAGGTTCTCCGTCCAAGTCATACAGCTAGAATAATCATTAGAACAGAGCCCATACAATATATAGTAAAATATCACATACCTCTGGGACCGACGCTACCTGCTCATCTAGTTGGAAAGGAGCAGGATCTACAGACATATGGGACGACTGAGATCGGGGAGATGAGCCCAGTTGAGCAGAAAGGCTGGGAGAGACAGCCTCATTTAACATGGAGCGGGAGACGTGGAGGTCTTGCTGCATAGGAGAGCCGGGTACTTCCTAAAGGCCACAGAATATCAGCGGAGAAATAAATGAATTAAATGTATATGACACTTACTTGAGCGGGAATATTCCCTTCCTCTTCTGAAGGGTTAGGCCCAGTAGCTGATGGAGGGATCTAATGGTCCGATTAGATAACAGATATTCAATCAAAATATTCTGACACACCAGCCAGGTATGGGTCGGAAAATTCTTAAGATGATCCCAAAGAACTCTCTGGTTTTTGAATGTACCAGCACACACAGTCCCCTCTGAATCTACACATCTACAAATGATTCTATTTTCCTTATCCCTTTCCACGTCAGTAGTGGGACCTTGTTTCGTTAGTGGATATTGATGAATGGGGAAGGTGAACATAGGGCACTCTCTCTGATGATGAGATGGTGATTTGTCATAGGTAGCCTTGCAGTAGGAGCAGAGAGCCATGATGAAAAAGGAGAGAGAGGAGCAGTTGAGAAATCAGTGATACGATGATAGTGGTCGAAGATCAAGAAGTGATTTTCCGAGTTCAGAAGCTATATATACTGATGGACTATTTATAATTGTTTACATGGCATCTACATCAGATGGCGCTAAGAGGACCAGGCAGCGCCAAAGTGACCAGGGCAGCGCCAAACTGACCAGGGCAGCGCTAAAGTGACCAGGCAGCGTCTAAGTGACCAGGTGCGGCACCTAAGTGGGGTGGGCGCCAAACTGACCAGGCGCCAAACTGACCAGGCGCTAACGGCATTATGGGGCATAATGCCGGCTTCATAGTGTTAGGTGTTCGGCGGCTAAGTTTAAAACACGTGACCTCGTGCGCACGCGTCCAAAGCCCAGACCCATCACGTGACTCGTCACGTGACGTGAGTCTGGACCAGGGTCTAGCGCCTTATGTAAGCATCGGAACAATGCGTAGCGCCGAGGCGGCGCCACACTTCGTTCCGACCTCCGCCCGGCGCTTGTCATGCCCGGGCCGGCTCCGCCAAGTAAGCAGTCACGAGACGTAACGACGTCACCCGCGCGCCTAGATAGCACGCCACATCGACGTTGAAGTCCCAAAACGGTAATTATTACTAAGCAGAACCTGATAAGGCGTATATAAGCCGAAACGGGTTGGTGCTGGGATTTTCCCAACACCCGTTGTTCTGTTTCGCAACGCCCACCACAAGCGTCGCTCACTCGACCTCGCTTCGCTCGGTCTCGCTCGCTCCGCCCACCCGCGCACGAGGTCCAATCTCATGCCCGGGCTGACCTACATAATCCACCTACGAGGTCAGCCCTCGTGCCCGGGTTGATTCTCTCACCCCGCCTACGAGGTCAGTCCTCTTGGCCGGGGTGACACTTGATATACATCTCAGTCTGCTACTATGACAGCACCCGTGGTGCTGGAACCCCGCCTATGAGGTCAGCCCTCGTGCCCGAGGTGACACTCCAATATACATCTCAGTCTGCCACTATCACTGCACCCATGGTGCTGGAACCCCGCCTACAAGGTCAGTCCTCCTGCCCGGGGTGACACTCCAGTATACATTGTCGTCAATCTGCCACTATCACTGCACTTTATCTACCGGAATACCGTAGTTGAATTTCTCCACCCACCCACGAGGTACAATCTCGTCCCCAGGCTGACCTACACAACCCACCTATGATGTCATCCCTCATGCCCGAGTTGACTTTCTTAACTAATCTACGAGGTCAGGACTCTTGCTCAGTGCAACCCATCATGTATGCATGCCGCAGTTATATATAATGTCAGTCAGCACATACACTTGCTAATCATGTAGTAGTCCCAGTATTAGTAACTGGAGCTCACAGCCATTTCACTGCAGGTGGGCGCAGGTTAGACCCCCCCTATAATGCTATTAGCATTATCACCTTCTCAATACTACAATGCTTTCATGTTTATCCTGCCTGCACATCTATCTTGTTCTCTCCTATGCACATGTGTGCTGTCCGTAGTTGATCCACAGCGTGTACTTTGTTATACGACAGACAACCTCCTTTCGATGTCTGAGTGCATCCTAACACTATGTTACTGGCATTATGCCCCATAATGCCGATTGACCACATGGTCAATGGTGGTCAATCGCATTTTGTGACCAAACCGTTGACCGTAGCCCTACACCTTACGCACCCTTACACACCCTTACAGCGTGTGTAAGGGCGCGTAAGGGAATTGGCTAGTCACTGATGTGAGTGCGCGTGGTGTGTCCTCAAGTTTGTCTCCGACTACTTACGGTCCAAGTCACCTACCGTTCGAAGGCTCTAACGAAAACTCAGCCGGTGTAGATGTCAAGGCAGCTCTACCCGCAGTGTACGGAACGCTGTAGCGAGTTTCTTGCTTATAAATCCAATCTCACAGAGGCTGTGATATGATATACAGCGCACCGGATTACGATCTCTTAGAAGTCCCCATCTTCACTCTCGCATCATGGCTCCGCATCAGCGCAAAGTACGGCATGAAAGAGCTCGTCGACCACGCCTACTCTGTCCTCCTCTCTCTCTCCCCCACTTGCTTGTCCGAGTGGGACGACGCGTGTCATGCATGATGCCGAGTGGCGTCACTGCTTCAATGCGACTCATCGAGGCGCTCAACCCTTTCTACGAGGTGTAGAAATGGCAGCTGGTCTCCGCTGCGGTGTACAGGTGCGCTCAGCTCGACGCTGACGTCCTGCGGAAGGGTATGATGCGTGTTGACGGCACTCCCCGCGAGCGGCTTTCCGACTAGGAGCGTGTCGAGCTCATCATGCGCGCGAAGGAGCGACTCAAGCTGCACGGCTCTGAGATGAGCAAGGTATGCGATTCAAGGTGTCTGAAGACTGTTTGTCTGAAGACGCAGGGGCCGACCCCATGTGATCAGAGAGCTCGCGTCCACCGTGATTGAAGACGGTCGCCGGTCGGAAAAGAGGTTTGGTGCAACGGAGACCCGTTGGATGAGACGTTCCTCGACTATGTGAACACCATGGAGGATAGTGACGAGTACAGGTACGAGTGGAGCGATTGCGTAGTGGGTGCCAGCGTGGGTGCGTGCTCGGTGAAGGGATGGACGCACATGTCCGAATGACCTTCTTGCGATTGTGGGCTTGGAGAACACGATTGACGAGCGAGGGTTTGCATAGGAGCAACGAGGTATTGTAGATGACCAACGGTATTGAAATTCAGTAGCATGTGGTTGTGTGTCGCTGTCGTGACTGCCACTATACCACTTCGACGAACAGTTGTCATATCAACCAGCGAGGCACTATTCGATCTATGATTCGTAGCGAGGCGGCTTGTGTGAGGTATCATGCGACGAAGAACAGCTTCACCACTCATCTACCATCGTACAATATCAGTTGACTCATCGTATCAGTCAGTCACGAAACTCTAGCGTGCATACGCTCGCGTCCCATAACTTGGCCTCGATGCTTCTAGGATGCAGACGCAGACGCAAGAGGGACGGACGACTAAGACAACAAGATCAATCCGTGGACGTCAGCCGGTATCAGACCCTCGCGCGGCGATGATGATACAATTTCTTTCAATTGATTCACTACAAACATTGCGGATATATATACGATGCATGCTATGCGACACGGTCCGAAGGTGACAAGGGAGGATGCGTATGCGGCGGATATCACAGGAACATGATGCGGATTGAGTGAATGTATGTGTGTGCGTGTACCTGCAGTATGCGTATGTAAGATGTGAGAAGTGCGAAGTGTGATGTAGAAAACAGTCCAGAAGGCAGGACGACTGTAGGTCCTACCAGAGCCCGCACAGGTGCGAATGATAATACAATACATAAAACCAAAATCAATGCGAAACAGCGTCGAGCTGTCATAAGTCAAAGAGAAGTTGGTTCCGCCTGGTCGGGCTTGAACCTGAGCCGCGCAAGGAGCACGCTGTCCCACTGGCCGTTGTTGCCAAAGTCCGAGACCTTCCGCCCATACTGAGGGATCGCGATGTGCTCTTCCACGTACTTGGGCCCGCCAAGGGAAGAAGAGAGATCAAAGGAGAACGAGAACTCGCCCCACGGCTGACCATTGCGAGTGGCGGAATAAACGTTAAACTCGGCCTGACCGTCGGGGTGGTCGTGGCTCACGAAGAGTGCGTAGTCCTGCGCTTCGAGATTGCCAATGACTGGTTGCGAGAGCGAGGGGTAAGCGCATGCGATAGCAAAGCGCGGAGACGAAGGAACGTACCAAGGTATAACTCCTCTTTCGAGATACGATGCTCAACACCGTACAGGGCCAGGATCTTGTCCACATTCGCCTTGAACCACTTCTTAGGTGTCGATAGATCCTCCATGTAGCGATAAACCGTCGACTCCGTGAACAGATGCGCAGTCTTGTGGCCCGCGCGTAACGGCGACGTGTACCGACGTCTTGAACCAAAGTAATGTCAGCCCGGATCCCACAAATTCAACCGAAAGCAACGTACGAGTACTTGGGTTCGTTGCGATTGCGAGAATTCAACCACGAGTTGATGAGATCCATGCCGCGCTGGGCGACGTTCCGCTTGTCCTGGCGCTGATTGCCCTGATTGACACGTCCGTACCCGTAAAGCGAAGGTATGTCCTTTGCCCTCCCGTTCGACGACTTCGCAGGCTCGAACGAGTTGAACAGCGTCACAAACTCGCCTCCGACAGCTTTATTGTGGTATCCGACGGCACCCAGCGCGACTTGGGTAGGTGTCCACAGTGGCAGTGTCACTGTTTGATGCGTGGTGAGCGTTTGATATGACGGAATGTTTGTAGAGCACATACGTGAAGGATGGAATTCATGCTGCAGCAGCAGGCGGTATCTCCGCTCGTCACGAACGTTATGCGCGTGCTCGTCGGGAGGTGGTGGAGAGACATGCCTCGGGTACTCGATATGCTCTGACCAACTGTCATGCATCGAAGACGACGCGCGGCTGCTACTCCGGCTGGCATCAGACAGTTCGTTGTCGTGACCATGATCCGAATGAGATAACGCGGTCGTAAACGAGACATCGGTCGACGGCGCCGAGCCAATCTCGATATACGTCTCCGCTACCAAACCGGTCAGTACGAGACTCCACATGAAGAATGTGACTAGTACTCACGAGGAAGAAGCGGAAGCGGGATAGGATGCATATCCGGAGACTTGCGCTTCTTGATCTGCTGCTCAATCTCGGACGGCCGGGGCAGCGGGCTCTCCTTGAGGTCCGCGCCATACTTCGCGCGAAGCTGTTGCACCTGTTTGTCGACCTCAGTGAACGCGGGTCGGTACGCAGGATCGCGGTGCCAGCACGCATGCAGGATGTCGATGAGCTGCTGCGACCACACGCGCTGCATGAGCGGCGGCTCCGGACGCATGTTCTCGCCTATTTGGGATCGATCGGGCAATTCGGTCAGTTAACCGAAATTACTGCGAGGGGAGCGGCTTACGACTTACGGAGGACAAAATGCCGAACGGCGTCGTCGTCAGCCATAGGCCAAGGCAGCGCGCCTTTGGTGAGGAGTTCGACGACAGTGATCGCGAACGCGTACACGTCAATCTCCTGCGTGAGACCGCTGAGGCCCGACATGACCTCCGGGGCTTGCCAGCGCAGAGTGCCATCTACATCCGCCGGTCGTATCAGTTTGCGTATCATGGTACATGAGCTGAAAGGCACTTACGAGGGAGGGGCAACCCGCTGATCCGATACGCCTCGGACTTCATCTCGCTCTGCCCAAAGTCCGAGATGACACAATGTTTCCTATCATCGACGAGGACGTTCGCAGCCTGCAACCGCCGGCGTACGCATAAGCTCTTAATTCACCGACATATATCCCGGCGAAGCGGCACGTACCTTGAGGTCGCCATGTAGGACGCCCTTGGAGTGGAGGTACGCCATGCCCTTGGCGATCTCGTGCACCATCTTGAGCACGTCGACCAAGTCCATCGAGTCGAGGCCCTTCAGGTAAGTGACGAGGCTGCCGTTCTTGTAGTGCGGGCTGACGAAGAACCATGGGGGGTCGCTCGACGCGGAGGACGCGCCGAGAAGTTCAAGGACATTCGGGTGTGAGAGCGACTTCCAGATGGCGATCTGCAGCCATCAGACGGAAAGCGCAGATCGTTAGTACATATGGACCGACAACTGGCACACAGATGCGCGTAATTGAATAAAGATGAGATGGGAAGCGATAGGGCTCGGTACATTCACTGCCGGCAAGAAAATGGCGAACTCAATCTCGCGCAGCGGAGCAACGCCAAACCGGATGGCGCAAACGGGAGATTCGCGAAACCGATGCCGCCACGGGGCAGGATCAACTTGCAACGCATCTCTGCCCACCTAACCAGACCAAACAAAATCGACCACTCACCTCATGCACAAACAGCTGCCTCGGCGTCGTCGGCGCGAGGACCTTGATCGCGACCGTTCGCGCCCTCCACGTGCCCTTGTACACATCCGAGAAGAACCCCAGCCCAATCTTCTCGTCCCGGTTGACCTCGTACCGCGTGATCGTCCAGCTCGGCAGCGTCACCTCCGCGCCGCTGAGCCGCCTCAATGCGTCGATGCCAGTCTCGATGAACTCGCGGTCGAGCGTGTCTCGGGGAACCCGAGACTTGGCAGAGGTGGAAGCGGCGGAGCTGGACGAAGTGTGGCCGCTGCTCTGGCTGAGCACCGTCCCGGATCGCCTGAGCGTCGCGCCCTCGATAACAGGGTGCTGCACTGACGTCGATGGAATCGCCGTCTCCGAAGAGGTGGCGGTGGCAGAGATAGACGGAACGATCACGACTTCCTCCAGCTCCGCCGCCGCCCGCTCCCTCTCGACCTCCTTCTCCAGTGCGCGCTGCAGCGTCTTGATCGCCTCCGGCATCTCGTCCCGACCGACTTGCAGCACGCGGATCATCTCAGCGTCGTTGTTCGCCTGAAGCGCGGTGCGCATGAGCTGGCGCAGGTCCGCAGCGTCGTGTGCCATGTCGCGCTCGTTCTGCTTCGAGGTGACAGCCTGGAGCTGCGCGAGGACGTGGCCGTCGGTCGAGATCGGCTCGGACGTAAGGAGGAGCCCGCCTGGAGGCGGAGCCTCGATGGCGAGTTGCGACAAATCTGGTAACTGCTGCTGCTGCTGCTGTGTGGAGCCAGGGTGCAAGGTGTCAAAGATCGCTGCGGTGTCAGCTTGCCGCTGGCGCTCGGCGGCGAGAACCTGCTTGAGGGTACGGATCTGAATGGACGTCTGCATATGGATATGTTAGCGGATGTTCCGGGTGACGCGGAAGTGACGTGGATAGAGTACGCACGTTGAACATGCTCAGGGCGTCAGTCAAGCTGGTATGGCACCCTCCGAGTGCGCGCTGGATCTCGTCACGCTGGAGGTACCGCTTGATGAACGGCCGGTGAGCCTGCTTCTGGAGGAAGCGGTACACCTCGCGGTAGGACCTGCAAACATGTCAGCACACGAATAGGACCCCAAAGAATGTCCCTACTCCACCAAGCGAACGAGCGGCGGATGGAGTTCCTGGCCTACTTCGTCACCGGCCTCTGCAATCTCCTCGCGAATGGACATGAGAACGGTCGCACAGCGCTCCGTAAGTCGGAGACACGCCAAACGATTGATCTAGGAAGAGTCAATACCGAACATTAGAGCTAAGATGAGAGGACTTACGTCAACGAGTTGGAGAGCATCCCAGATGTTCAAGAGGGTTCGGGCGGCCTCTTCGAGACCGACAATGGGGGCGAAGCGGAGTACGTCCACGCTGACTTCGAGCAACTCGTGGAAGACATCGCAGGTAACACCAAGGACATTGGCTGCGGCTTCCGAGACACGCTGCGAAGAGAAGGTTTTATAAGCTCGTTGCCCATGCACGACTAAGAAGGCAAGTGGAGATGTGTAGAATGCACTGCCACCCTCGCCCGCATGAACTGGGCGTTCACAGGTGCATCGGGCAATCCGGGCTGGATATGAGACGGCGCGACACTCGAACTCTGCGAGGGCCGGCCATGTACGTGAACACGGCGAGAAGAAGGCCGCGCGCCGCCATCGGAATACGGGCTCTGAACTGGGCGCGATCTTATGCCGATAGGCTATAGAGACGGCACAGGTTGGGTGAGGGTGCATATGACGGCATACTGCCGACGATTGCGCAGTAACGCAGGTGGGACAAATAGGGTTGCGAGGATTGGAGACGGTGGAGTAGGGAGGGGAAGGAGAAGAGAGAGGGAGATTCAGCGAGAGGATACTGACCTGGCGAGTGCGCATGTAACCCTCTGTCTGCTCAACGGGGACGGTCTTCTGCTTCTTCTCGTCCCACGGACGGGGGACTATCTCGGTGGAAGACCACCAGGTGGTAGACTCGCCATGAGGGGGGGTATCGTTGCGAGGAGTGCGCCATATGAATGAGAGGTCGCGAAGAGGACTGGCCGAGCGACCGCGTTGACCAGTGGAGGAGGCGCGACTCCTTGAGCGAAAGTCGGAAGCAGCTGCGGTGAGAGTGGTGGTTGAAGAAGAGAGCGAATTCGTTGCAGCGGGAGAGGAGACGACGCGAGCGATGAGGGGAGCCGATGCGAGTGGGATGGAGGGCGGACGAATAGTGGAAACCGAGGCACCTCTGGAGCGAACAGACTGCGAAGATTGCGACTGTGGAGGTGGGAGCGGGACAGACTTGGGAGATGCAGACGAGGACGGATCGGGAGCTGGGTGAGTGAGGGGGAACCTGGAATGTGGAGTAGGGGATGCAGGGTTGAGAGGAGAGGGAATCTTGACGGTGGACGCAGAAGATGAAGATGAGTTGGAGGACGAGTGAGAGGAAGGCGGAGGAGCGGGGGAGGCACCCGACGAAGCTTGAGACTTGGAAGTGGACTTGGAAGACATTGCGAGGATCCTACACCTGGCGAGGCAAAGAACGCAATGCGCAACCTGCGGACAAAATGTTGTGCGAGGGACTTAAGTAGGACAAGTTGAGAGAGAGCGGGACTCGAGTCGGCAGTCCAACGCGTCTCGGACCGATCGCGTGGGTGGTATACTTACGGATAGTCGATCGGCGCCCTGTCCAGTCCAACGACGACGACACGCGACGACTCAGAGCATACTATCGCCTACCATCCCTCTTTCCCACGCCACCACGCCCATTCCCCGCACGTGTCCCCGTTTGGCTGCCTGTGCCGCCCTCTGCTCTCTCCAGGCTCTCTCCTTCCTCGGCGACCGGATCTTGGCTAGGCGGCGTAACTGCACGAGGCTTGGGCTCCAGCTCTACAACGCCTTATTCTCTTCGCTGGTTCTCGCTCTCCGCCCGACTCCATCCCCGCTCTTCTCTTACAGCTACCTCGCCTACTTATTCCCCATATGTCTCCCTCAATGCGCCCGTACATATCACTCTCATATGCCGCCCGCAATCCACCCGCAATCATCTGATCGCCTCCAGATCCTCTCTTAGTCAACTCTGCCATCGCCCCTATCCTCCTCCCACTACACAACGCTTCCTTCGACTGACATCGTCTTTGCGCTCACCACCACGCCATCCATTCCAACCTCCCTCAGTACTCACACTCCTCCAACTTCCGACATCGCTCATTTTCTTCCCCGCTACGTTTCCTACCTTCTTTTTTTACTCATTTGGAAATCATCCTTTCAATCGAGACTCGAAACTTGATAGTGATGCCTACAGAGAACGCCGTTCTCTACTCATGTCCTTCATGTTCTCTGATTGTGCCCACGATCTCTTTGTATTCCCGACGCTCATACCACATCTCCTATCCACACAATCATCAATCCGGTAACTAAATCCAACAACCATCCCACCCCCTATCACTTACCGCCGGCAACTCCGCCTCCCCCGATCCGATCACCTAGATCCTATCTCCCTCCGTTACACACACTCTTTCTAATAGCCGACCTCCACAACCTCTCGCCCTCGTCCTCGCCGCCTAGTCGGCCATTCCTCCGGTTACTCAACCCCTCGGTATATCGATCATCCGAATCCACACTATTCACCGCTGCGCTCCCGCACATCTCACATCATACCATGCCCACTTCCGCCTTCCTTGGACGGGTCCTTCGCTCCTCCGACTTGAGTCTATTGTCTAGCCTCCTCGGCGGCGAATGACTCATAATCCGCCCCAACTCTGCCGCATCCCAGGCGCACCGGGCAATCATAACTGACACGATGAACGCATGGACACATCCCAAGACCAGCCTGCGGGTAGTCCGAGTCAGTCCCACCCGGCCCGTACAGTGTTCTACTCAGCTCAGTGTCATCTCGGGCCGACCTTGTATACTCGACGTCTGCCACTGTGTCGTGCAGCTCGTCTCTACGCAACTAACCCAACCTACAACTATGACTGCAGCCCCTCCCGGCTTGTGTCCCCGCGTGCCCGCCACCGCTGTATGTATATAGCATGGGACGCAGCGGGTGTGCACACGTCGCCGTGCTGTGCCGGATATGCCAGTGGGAGTCTGCGAAGCGGCGCAAGAGGTACTGTCCCACTGTCACGATTATGTGTAGACTTGATTACCGTGGTGCACAGATATAGATGTCATCATGTTTGCGCGCGTGTCGAAATAGGAAGTGACCACTTCCTGAACTCGCTCCTCACTCGTCTATCCAAGCTGAATCAGACGCCGGCCGTTCCTGCGACGGCGATGATGGGCAATGGGTTGGGAACCTTATCCCACACCCTAGATACATGCAAGGCACTGCGGTGCTCTCCTACACGACATAAGCTCCCGCAGATACAAGATATCTCGTATGCCTGAAGCCTCAGTGTATCCGCCTACAAGTCTGTTTCACTCACGGATTCGCGGGCGCTCGGCTCGGGATTTCTCAATTCGTGCAACCCCTATCAACTCTTGAGTTTGTTTTCGACACTCACCGTTTGACCGGCTACCCAAATAGTCCGAGGGTCTGGCTCTCTCGCACGCATCACAACGAGTCCACGACTCGTACATCATACACTCAGATCAATTCGACACAGTTAATTTGCCATTCAGCCATGCGCCGTTGACCAGACACGTTCAGATGACTACCTCAGCATGGGAATGGTCTAATCGTGTCATCTAGATACGCCCATCCATCTTCGCGGCCTCGGTTGTCGGCATCACCAACTCATCCCACTCCGAATTGCAGTCACAGCACAGCGGATGCGCTGTAACATGTGTGCGAGGAGCAGACGAGTACGTGGGAGAGACTGAAAATTTGGACAGCCAAGTCAATTCAACGACCGCGAGCACTCACTCAAGTCCAGTTGACATGAATCGACGTGTGCTAGTCGCAGTGACCGTGCGGACGGCCACCAGGGACACCTTGACGTAGAAAAGCATGTGCAGCGAGCACACAGAAAGAGACAACTGAGGGAAGCATGTGCGGGTGACAGATGGCTCACAACAGAGAACGTCCCTCTGTGAGCAGTCTCAGCCTAGGTAAACCCGATACACAGTGTCCGCAAGGCATCTGAAGATCCGTCACGTAGACACCACACACAATGTATCCACTCCACGGTCGTGTAGCGGCAAGAATCAGCATAGTCGGGCGTGTCTGACGCGGTACGGGCGCGGATGAATCCGCTCAGCGGTCGTGTAGCAGCGAAACTGGAGAAATGCTGACGTGCTTCCAAGTTGCGCTTCGCGCACGTGTCACTGCGTGGAGGACCCGGGTAGAGCGATCCCGTCTAGACACCACGAGTGACATTAGAAGGATGTACACGGGAGCGTAGAGACGGCCTAGATCAATCCTGTTCTAGACGCCAAGAGTGTCACTGCGCGTCGCTAGATGGATGCCAAGGCTAGGCGATCTGGCAATGTGAGTCGATTAGCCCCTTCTAGGTGTGCTAGTCGATGCTATAACGGTACTCATATACTTGTCCATATCATTGACTGTAAGAGCCTCAAAACTGAACTCATGAATGCTCTCACTTGTTCATCTGTTGAGGTATGTCGGTAGGAGCTTGACTGAAATGGGGAATTCCACCATATTACTACTTTGTGGTGGGGGACTTGCGAGATGTGATATGCTGCGAGTGCGGCCAGAATCCGGGCGTGTATAACTAAGTAGCTCATGGGAATGGCATTGTACAAATGTCTTCACTCCTAATGGCCGGGGAACTGGGCAGTAGCATTCTACTATCGAATTCTCTGGGTGCTGTAGCTACTAGTAGTACAATTCATGCTCCTCCAAAGCTCTTTGTCAAACCTTACACACGAGCTGTTTGCAAGCCTTGGTGATATCATCTGCACGATGAGATTCTGTAGATAGGAGTACATCATCTAAGAGGCTATAGAGCGACCACGAGCTACACCATGTCAAAGTGGTGTTGTGTAGATCGGTGTAGGTCTCCTACACGGGTCTAGCAGCGCCTACAACAATAGCTGGCCAGATCATCTGTCATGCCGAACAATCTAGATGCTGTCAGCTGATCTGATCATATCTACACGAGAACCCCCTACCTGGTGCCTCCACGCAGTGTGTGTGGGTCTGTGCGTGCATAACCCGGCCCGGGCCGCGAGTCTCGACCGCATTTGGTAACCCAAGCGCGCGCCAACGAGTGCCATCACGGACTCTTCCCGTACTCATATACCACACATGGCAACCGTTCAAACGTTCACCGCCGCTGACGTGCCTCTCCGCACACACCGCTCGTCGGAACGACGTTCCGGGCATCAGAGTCTTCGATAACTCGCTCGAACGAAGCCGCTGGTCTCGCTGACGGAAGCCGAGCCAGCCCCGTGCCGGCGCCATATGCCTCTACGTCGGCGACGACGAGTCGGAGTCGGACGCGGACGGTTAGCTTCTGACGCTTGACTCACGAGTCACGCTCGACTGACGTCCGATACAAGTCTCGAATACATTCCCCAGTGTTCCCCTCGACATCTCCCACCCATTTTATCCGACAATTTCCCCCCGTCTGACTAAGACATAGTGTAGGCCGTCGACACATCCTGACTTTATGTGTATAAGTTCGTGACGGAATGATACTAGAGATTGAACTTCACTACATGATAAAGCCTCAACAAAATCGTCTCACAGGGATCATAATAGAACGAACAATATCTCACTAGTCATTATTACATTCCGTCGACAGGATTCGTTCAACGGAAAAGTCTACAGATAGAAGCTCATACATAGTCGCAGTCACGACAACAATACACTAGTGATCGTACTAAAACCCAACACAGCTGACCACGGCCATGTACCTCGCTACTCCCGGGCCTAATCAAATCCCCAGTCTTCGACCTTATCCTCCACGCCCGCAATCGCCGGAAGGTCGAACCAGACATCTGCACGCATTCCCTCCAGTATCTCCCGCACCGGCTCGGTACACACAGAGCACGCACCCACGTCACCCACGCAATCGCTCCACACGTACCCATACTCGTCGTTGTCCTTCATGCTGTTGACGTGGTCGAGGAGTGTACTATCTAGCGGGTCCCCGTTGCGCCAAGCCTCCTTTGCCTTTCCGACCTCTTTCGTGGACTCGGACGCAAGCTCTCCGATCACATGGAGGCATCGGCAATCGGAGTCGACCTCTGCGCCGCCTCTGAACAAACAGTCTTCAGACACCTTGAATCCCTCGCACACCTTGCTCATCTCCTCGCCGTGCAGCTTGAGTCGCTCCTTGGCGCGCATGACGAGCTCGACGCGTTCCTCAGAGAGCCGCTCGCCGGGCGTGCCGTCCGCGCGGATCGTATCTTTCCGCAGGACGTCAGCGTCGAGCTGCGCGCACCTGTACACTGCCGCGGGGATCAGCTCCCATTTCTCCACCACGTAGAAGAGGTTGAGGGCCTCGATCGCGTTGTGGCTCTTGAAGCAGTGGCGCCACTCGGCATCACGACACGCGTCCCATTCGGACAAGCAGGTGGGGAAGAGAGAGAGGAGGACAGAGACGGCGTGGTCAACGAGCTCTTTCATGCCGAACTTTGCGCCGACGCGGAGCCACGATACGAGAGTGAAGAAGGGGACATCCGAGGGGTCGTAATCTAGTGCGCTGCATAGCACCATATCGCAGTGAGCCCCTCTTAATTCGAGTCATGAGCACTGAGAGACTCACTCCAACCTTCCGTACACGACGCGCAAAGCCGCCTTGAGGTCGTCCGAACTCTCAGCAACACGCACAACAGGACACCCATCCATATACTCCATCCCACTCTTCAACTTTCCCGCGAGAACAGACGAGTGGCGGGCGAGTCGATCCACGTGGATACGGAACATAACATCGCTAGCGACGATAATGCCATCGCCGCTGGGGAACGACAGATCGTTGTCCTCCCGGAGGCCCGGATGGGCTGTCGGTCGAGGTACGCGGCTGTACGCAGAGTCCGTGTGGCAGTGGCGGCCCGTGCCCGCCAACGCGATTTTGGTGAGGTCGGGGCGTGCGCGTTCAGGCCCATACAGAGTACTAGCGAGGGTCCAGCCTGGGGGCACGACGTAACGAACTTGACCGCTCATTTGCGATGAGGTCGGGGATACGGTGGTTAGGGATGCACAGAGAAGTGTGTTATGAGAGAGAGAGAGAGCTGCATACGTGCGTTGTTGATATGGCTGTCAAAGCCTCCGAGGACAAGCGGTATATGCTGCGGTGCAGGACAATTGTAGATAACAATACTGTGTCTTGTTGCTACTGTCGTTTTCGCTTTTGCACCGGACACAAAAGCCAAAAGCCACAAGATTCCAGGGAGCGTATGACAACCTAGGAAGGAGCATACCAATAGCAGAAAAGAAAGGAGAATCGACAAGTGCAGTCATGAGGGAGGAGCACATCGTGACAGAAGGAGGGAGTGTACTAGCCAGCTCTTGCATACTGACTGAGTTATTGTTGACTGATGGCATGCGACTTGGATGGTAAGAAGCAGGCAAGAAGCAGGAGACAAGGACCCGAAACAAAATATTGTGACATGCAACGTGACCGACGCGTGGGTCACCGTGACAGGCGCGTTGAGAGTCACGCCATCGGTGACAACGTTTCTCTCGCCTTCATTCTTCCCCCCGGAACTCGAAGCTCAATTCCATGCAATAAGACCTCATGAGACACGCGCAGCTAGCAGGAAACTTTTGAATCTCACCAATAATGCCAGCAGACACTACCAGCTCCTCTCAGCGCGATACCAGCGCCATCAAAGCTCTCGATGCTCGCTCCGTACACAACATCTCCTCTGGTCAAGTCGTTGTCGACCTACAGACGGCCGTGAAGGAGCTCGTAGAGAACAGTCTTGATGCTGGCGCGACCAACATAGGTATGCACGCTACTTGCTACGCCTGCACGCAGGGGTTTGACAGTGGTAAGAGGTGCGGTTTAAGCAGTACGGACTGGAGTCCTTTGAGGTCGTAGACAATGGCAGTGGCATACGACCTGAAGACTACGACTCTATCGGTGAGTTACTGTCACTTCACACTGCATAGTGCCGCGGCCATCTCGTAAAACTGGATTCCAAACCCATGCCGCTGTCGTATGGCCTGCCCACTTTTGTCCCTGTGTCTGCTTCCTGGATTGCGCGAGCATGATTGCACCAAGTCTGCGATGTTAGCTTTCATCGACTCCTAGTACTGACTATGTCTCTGCTCATCTGCTTGCCTTGTCTCTATTCTCATGCTGCTCGCACGTTCTGTTCACTTCGTGGCGAACCCGTACTCGCCAACCCATCTCACACTGTGCCTTGCAGCCCTCAAGCACCACACCTCCAAGCTCACCTCGTTCACCGACCTCGAGAGCGTCGCCACGTTCGGGTTCAGAGGCGAAGCGCTTTCCTCCCTCTGCGCCCTCGCCGAGTCCGTATCAGTCACCACCGCAACAGCCTCCGAAGCCCCCGTCGGCACCGTCATACAGTTCGAACGGACAGGTCAAGTCAAGAATAAGAAAGGCAAGGCGGCGCGGCAGGTTCGTCTGACCTCATTCCTCGTCTTGCGAATGGACATTTCACCGGTATGGTTCCTACACAGCGAGGAACAACGGTCACTGTGTCCGGGCTGTTCAAGCCCCTCCCGGTACGCCGGAAAGAGCTGGAACGGAATGCGAAGCGCGAGTTCGGGAAAGCGCTCACGCTGTTGCACGCGTATGCGCTCGTCCCGTGCGCGAAGGAGAACAAGGGCGTCCGGCTCACGGTCACGAATCAGACTGCTGGCGGGTGGGTGCGCCCTGTTCCCCACTTCGATACGGGGGCTGGGGTCAACATTGATATTGATGTTCGCCCGGACACAGGAAGAAGACGGTACAGCTGCGCACGGACGGGACGCCCTCGACGCGTGCGTCCGTCTCTGCGATTTGGGGCCCCAAGGCACTCGAGAACCTCGTCGAGCTGGAGGTACGGTTCGCTGTCGAGGTCGAGGCTGCCGTCCTGAGGCGCCAGGGGAGGGCTCGGGATGATGAGTGCGTATCTCCGTCTGCGCTTCGGCTCTGCTTTGACGTGCCTATGAATGCGGGTGTGCTGACTGCTTTCGGATTGGCACTGCAGGAGCTCGAACGAGGTCAGAGTGTGCGGCCTGATATCGAAGTTTGTGGTGGGGAGTGGGCGGAATGGGAACGATCGACAGTTTTTCTTCGTGAATGGACGGCCGTGTGCGCCGACGAAGGTATGGTCAATTGTTATCGAAGATGTTGTGTGACTGACTGGGAGCTCGTCGATATCGCACATGCGGAATGCTTGCAGGTGCAGAAGGCGCTGAATGAGGTGTATCGGTCCTTCAATGCTACGCAGTCACCGTTCGTCATCGCCGACTTCATCCTACCACCTAGTACGTGCGACCTTATCTTTTCTGCTTTGGAGGCATCCTTATCTCCGGTACAGACTCGTGTGACATCAACGTCAGCCCAGACAAACGAACTATCCTCCTCCACAGCGAGAACAACCTCGTCCAGTCACTCAGAGTGAGTCCCCACATACACCCCTCAAGGTTGCCCTCCGCTTTTGAGTCTCATGGTCTCTATGACAGAGAGCGCTAGAAGAGAAATACGCGCCTGCGAGATCTACGTTCGACGTCAATGTCGCTGGCTCTCAGCTCCCGGACAAGGCTTCTGAGAACGTCCTGCCCCTGACCGCCGCGGGCGTCCCAGCTCCGGGTTCTTCTGGATCTAATCCTCAGGCCTCGTCGTCTTCACAGGATGTGCCCCTTTTCCTACCTGATGAGGTTGTAGAGGACGGCCCGTCCTCGTCTGGGCGAGATGGGGCTGTTCAAGATGCATCCGGGGAGTCACCTGTCGACCCTGTCGAGGTGGATGAGCTCACCTTCGGAGATCCTACTCTGCTCTCGGATCTCCGAACATCTTCGCCGTCTCAGAAGGATATCAACGTAGAAGTGGAAGCGAACGTACCCCGGCAGCGTCATGATCTAGAGCTGGACGATGTCCCGATGTCGCCGACGGTCACTCAGATGACGACGGCCAAGGAGATCTCAAGACCGCACTTGCCTCTCGCTTCAGACGACGCTCTGGACCACTCGAGCAGCGGTGCCCACAGACGCTCAAGTCCCTCCCCAGACGCAGACGATGCCCCGATTCCGTCCTTACGTCTCCCTACACGCCCAAGCGTCCGCTCGTCTCCGCAACCACGGCTGCCCACTAGTACCAGCTGTATGGGCGTCAAGGGGAAGGGTGAGCAGATGGTCCTGAGTACCGAGGGCGCGGCGTGGAACTTGCGCACGCGAGAAGCGGAGGAGGAACGACCGAGGAAGAAGAGCAGACTTGAGCCAGCAGCAGCGAGTGCGAGTGGGGTGCAGGCCCGGCGAGAGGCGCAAAGGGGGATGAGGGACCTTTTGAGGGGCTTTGCGAGGAAAGGGAGTCGGGTTGAAGAGGTGGATATGAGTATGGATGTGGACGCCGAAGACCAGGACGAGGACGAGGACGAGGCAGCCGCGAGTTCGGGTGAAGAAGATGAAGACGGAAATAAAGGCGGGAAGAACGCAGCGTCGATGAATGTTGATATGGAAGTCGACGAAGAAGACCCGGGGCGAGGATCCGTCGACGAATCTGCCGATGAATCGTCAGATATACGTGCAGGCGTGCGAGAGCCCCCTGACACCGAACCGAGCTCAAGCGGGGTCGATGTCGAGCCCATGGATTCGGATCCGGAAGAGGACGAGCGCACGGTGCCAGCGCAACAGGTTATGAGTACCACACATCCGGACGCAGGGAGGGGAAGGGGAAAGGTGTCTAGGCCTCGGAGCGACCTCGGCGGCAAGTCGTCTATATCTGCGACGAGCGAGGAGATTGTGCGCACGGGCGAGCGCGAGTCCGTCTGGCTATCGTTCGACGTATCTCGTGTCGCCGCGTCCTGGGAGAGGCTGCGTTCGAGCCTGAAGGATGCGGTGAGGGAGCGGAGGGATAGGGAGGAGAGGGAGGAACGCGAGAGGGTCACGTTGAACAGCGCCGCCGGGGTGGGGAGCGCGGCGGACAACGAAGAAGCGGCTGAGGCGCTGTCGCGCGTGATTGAGAAAAGAGACTTTGAGAGGATGGAGGTCATCGGCCAGTTCAACCTCGGCTTTATCGTCGTGCGAAGGCGCAAGTCAGCTTCGGCGGGCAATCCAAGCGATTCGGGCAACTCAAACCATTCAGGCGCGGGCGGGACGGATATGGACGACCTCTTCATTGTCGATCAGCACGCGGCCGACGAGAAGTACAACTTTGAGACGCTGCAGAAAACGACCCGGATCGACTCGCAGAAGCTCTTCCGGTGCGCGCAATCTATACATACTCTTCTTCGACATAATATGTCGAAACTTAACTCGGCGTGGTGAGCACAGCCCCCAGATCCTTGAGCTGACCGCGGCGGACGAACTAGTGGCGGTCGAGAACGTCGACATCTTGCGCCAGAACGGCTTCGAGCTGGACATCTCCGAGGAGCGTGCTCCTGGGCGACGCATGCAGTTGACTGCGCAGCCTATTAGTAAGAGCACCGTGTTCGACATGAAAGGCGAGTCCAAACCTTCCTATCCTCGTGCCTGCTCTGTGGTGCTAACAGAAGTGACGTGAATTGCGTATTGGGTGCGCATGCAGATCTCGAGGAGCTTCTCCACCTGATGCACGACCAACCCGCGGGACAGATGGTTCGGTGCTCCAAAGCGCGCGCCATGTTCGCTTCGCGCGCATGTAGAAAGAGCATCATGATAGGAACTCCTCTCAACCGGCGGCAGATGATGTCTGTGAGTCCTGAAAGAGATCTTTACTTTCGCGAGCTTCACCATAGGGTGACAGGGCCGCGCTCATTGTCTCATTTTTAGGTTATACAACACATGGGGACGATGGATCAGCCCTGGCATTGCCCCCACGGACGGCCCACCATGCGCCACCTGTCGGACATTGTGGGTGCTGGATGGGATTGCCTGGGTCGAAGCATCGATTGGGCCGCATTTGGCCGTACAGTGGTCGCTTCTGAGGGGTAAGGCTGCAAGGGGCGGGTGGGCCTTACGGATCGGTCGCGGAACGTATATCTCTCTTCTATGTATTGCTCTATCTTGGTTTGAATTGCGACGCGGCCCTTGGCTGTGTTCCTTTAGTTCCCTCAGGGCGATTGGGCTTCTAACAACGTCCGGCAGGAAATTTGCGAGATTACGGCAGGATCTCCGGAATTGTGCATGGGCGATCTATCATGTTCGTGGACTCCGTCCAATGGAGAGATCCCCGCGCGAGAGATAGAATAGGATGGATAAGGTGGTGATAAGTGTTGTACAGGTTTGTATTGTGTTTGTGAGATCCCTGAGATGTACTGAATTATGACATTCAGGCGTGGAGGTGTCGATGCCGATACATAGGTCATTTCCAAGATTCCAAGATTGGCAACCAATAAACTCGATGCGGATTCAATGCGGGCATAAGCGGTAGAGAAGACGGCGACTGATGTACTAACCATCCCTCGCACAACGATCGTCTCCATAACACGGCCCCTGCGCAGGTCTTCCGAAATCTGGTATTGCTGATCTGATATTCGCAGGTCCGTGGGTAAGTCGGGCGCGACGCCATGGGTCAGACAGACCGATGGGGCAAGACAAATCTTGTCCGCTCGTCGGAGATCACCTGAGAAGCTCCATTGGTTAGGCTGCAGCTCGGAAGGTGAGATAATTTCTTAGCTGAACCTTCAGCTGAGTTTTATACCGTTGTGCATACGGAGGTAGCATCGCAGATGACATCGAAGACGGGCGCTTGGGAGGATCGGGTCTAAGTGCAAGAATTCGTGAGTGTTCCAAGAGAGTGACCTGCAACGCCGAAGATGTTGCACACTGATACCCTCTGATAGGTCTCCGTCGGGCTTGGCTGGCCGCATAATAGTAGCATGTTAATGTCGATGGTAGACTCGGAGATCCCTCGCGGCAGCTGACGAGGGACCCATGTGCTGAGGGCACCCGTGACTCGTGAGGCATCGTCGGATCTCGGGGAAGCCGGTGGAAGCACCGGCAGGAGAATATCTCAGATACTCTTCATCCGAGGCTGGGGTATCTGTCGGTTAGCCATACTCAGGGAAGATGCGGGCCGACCTACGTTTACTTCAAGTTGTCAGGAATTGCCGACCTAAGTCAGTCGAGCCATGCTTCAGCAGTGTATGTGCTAAATCCCATGACATATGACTAGTGGTGGAGTTGCACATGCGTTGAGAAAGATATAAAATAACGGATAATGAATCTTGATGCATAAGTGCACCCTGCTGTGCAATGTACCTTCAGCGAGGCCCTAACGCTCTTGCATCAGCTGATGTCTTCAATACGAGAAAATTACGTTCTCGGGCATGGTAGCGAAGACAGTTCGCTCGGTAGCTCTGCACCCAGAGTCCAGGACGATGCTCAACTCCAAAAAAACTTGCTTTATGCTAAGGCTATACCTTGGCCAAGACTGTCGATAGTAAATGGTCAGCCTGTCATTGGATCAAGGACCTACCTCAGGCAGGGTTTGACCTGCCATGTGAAGGTGAAGGACACGGAACGCTACTACCGAGCGATCACCAAGAAGAGCTGACCGAGGCTCCGACTGCGGAGGAGGATCCCCTCCACCTTGTTGCAGGAATGTGTCTCCCGACGCAGCGGCCAATAGACGTGATATTCTGAGACGGGAGAAGCGAGTGTGCGCGTATGGAACCAATCTCTCACGAGGCATCGAGCGTGGATAGTTGGAAGATGAGTCGGTACCAATATCAAATCATGTGGGGAAAATAGAAGACAGCTCACTGGGAGTGGTCGAAGAGGCCAGGGTGCAGTCTTCCCCAGGGGCCGTAATGCGGGTCAATTGCCCAATCGCATACCTGATGTATATGCCCAGATCCTATTGGCGAACATTGGTTGAACTTCCTTTGTGTTCCTATGTTGGCAGCACTCGTAAGACATGCTTATCAGTAGTAGTGAAACACGGCGGCGCCTGAATATAAAGATATGACGGTACAGTGCAAAAGCACCGACTTACACAGTCGGTGGGATCAATGGCACAGTGAATTTGGGTCGAAGGATCTGCAGACACAGTGAGGCGGGTTATTGAGAGCGTAATCAATCTTCCCAGCATTGACGGCCCAAGAGTGACCTGAGTCGTACGACTACTGTCGAGGTGCAAGATCAACTAGTGTCCGAGCCGGTAGAGGAAAAGTTCCAGCTCTTGACCAATGGCGTCATGCTGCGCATCATAGCGTGGGGTATCAGAGTGCCTTGGATGGATATGACTCGACTTGCGAGAGATGTTCAAAAAGTAGAACGCAACGGATTCAAAACGAGAGACTCTGAGGGCATTCAGAATCGTGTCGCTCAACTCTCGGAAGTACTTGGCAGTGTCGTGCGCAGTGTCGACCATGTGGGAGCACAGTGGGCAGTCAACCATTGAAAGCGGCGTTCTCAGGTCCAACTGTGACGATCACATTGGGGTGCCAAAGTGACAGTAACCTCGAGGCAGCGGAAGTGCAACTTCAAGGCGAGTCCCAAGGTCGATGAAACAGGTAAATGCGAGCTCGCTCTCGATCTTCCCGCACTCGTCTGGGCATAATCTTATTCTGGGCTAGGTACCACAATATGCACTGTTGAAGAAGCACACCGACAGACAGCGATGGTGTGAGTCGGTCGAGTCTCCGAGAAGTTACGGCAGTTTCTTCTCGCACTCGTACGATCTCTTGCCCTTGACGCCTTCAGGAAACGGGCCATTATCGGAGCACCGGGCCTGAGGGGGCGAGAGTGATGGTGGTGAGACTTAATTCTCGACTCTCTGACCTTCGCTCCCCTCGCTACTTCACGCACGCTCTACGCCAGCCATCCGTATGCTTCAGCAGAGACTAAAACCCAGATTAGCCAGCATCTGCCGCGAAAGTGCATCTCTCGAGACATCTTGAAACCCTACAATCCTCGGTGGTACCTTCCCCTCAGCAAGGTATTCTAGATCATTCCTGCATTGGAGTGGGAAGCCACGCAGGAAGCCCGAGGAGAGAGCGATATGTTTCCGGCTCAAACCTCCAGTGAGGTGAGTCGGAGGCTCGCTTTGCTTACTTGCATCATCGTGCTGCGGCGAGGATGGTGACCAGAACAGAGCCGAGGACACGGAGGGGTAGGCAGGTCACCAGCTCGAACCCCAAAAATAGCTCGACCCGCGCGGCATCTCTTTGAATGAGCAAGGAATAATATTTTGACGTCTGTCACTCGTACGATGGATGCTGGCCAGGGGGGTCGGGGAACTTCTGTCATACACGCCTCCGACGACTCAGACGCCCACGGATGCACTCAATAATACCCTACAGCCACCTATTGTGTGTAAGACGCCGACGAGTCATGTTACCCTACAATGCCAGACGGAAGCTGTTCAGCGCGCGTCGATCCTCAGAGGTGAGTGGCTTGTAGCTTGACGGTATGCCACCTGGGCTCGTGGGATACTTGGGGGAAGTAGGCGGAGTGAGAGGACCGACGGGAATGACTGTCGCCAGGCGGGGCAGGGTTCCAGCCGCGCTGCTAGGACGGTGATGTCCCACCGAATACTGACCGGAGGTGTGTAGTGGCGCTGAGGATGACGAAGAAGAGGACGAAGACATTGGCCTATCACCTGTCGGGACCCCACGAATGACAGGAGAGGATGGGAGAGCCCAAGGGGCCGGGGCCCATTCCTGGTAGTCTCTGCCCGCATGAGATGGCTCATGCCCGTCCGAGTCTTCCAGCGTGCGTCCGAAACGAGCGATGTTTCCCTTTGCAGATGTGAAGATCCCTGCTGGGACTCGAATGTTGCGGAGGTATTCGTAATTCTCGACGACCGGAAGACGTGTGTAGTCGTCGCCCTGTAGATCGTGCATTGCAGTCAGACTTGCGCCCTGGGCGGCGTGGAGACCGCGGTGACGTACAGAGAAGTAGGCAACGATGTGCCACTTGCGAGGAGACTCGCCACGACGTGTGTGGACGTGCGTGGAATAGGTCTGCTTCGTGAGACCATCGGGTTTCGAAGGTCTATCTTGCCTTCGGATGGGAGCGGGCGGCGCTGCGAATGGATCCAGCGTCCGTCGCGCTCTGGCGTACTTGTCAACCGTGAGAACGAGGTTTGGCAGGAGGCGACGACTTACCGACGGGCCGCCTTCGCTTCTTTCTCTTCTGGTGTCGTTTCGATCTTCTCCTCGTAGAAGAGATAGTCGCCTCGCATTCTGCTCTGCGACCTGAGACGATGACGCAGCTCGTGAACAAGAATGCGGTGGAAATTTAGCCGTTTTACTCACCAACGTCGCCCATCGGTCCACCTTTCCAGCCCGCCTACTCAATGACACGGGAGAACGAGCGTGGGTGATGGTACGCGGATTGCATACTTATGTTACAGACTTACCTTGTTTATGTTCGGCCTCTTCCCACACGAAGACGTTGCCCGAGGTGAGCTGCTCACGCTCGCTCGCAGTGAGGCGGCGAGTAATAAGCGGCAGTATTCCCAGCCGGACAGCCTCGAAGACGACGTGTGCATCTCGGGCATCGCGTAGGTCTTGCATAGCGATGAATATCAGCGTCGGGCACGAAGTTCGGCAAAGCCGAAGACGTACGAAGGGCTGGGTGAGTGGCATGGCCGAGGTTGTCAACTGGGCGGGCAGTGTAGGGGGAGGCCATGGCGCTGTGAGGGGGTGAGTGGTCCCCAAACTTCACCGCAGATGCAACTTTATAGGCCACGGCGAATCCGAAGTTGCCCTTTCCACAGGAGCCGAAAGGGGAAGTGACGCTCGAAACCGAGAAGCCCAGATTCTTGGGATCGAGGAACCTCGATATGGCTAACAGACAGGAATGAGAAGGAGATCCGTATTCAATTGATAAGTAGGTTTTGACGCGGCGAAAGGTGCCTCGAGGGTAGTAACAACCTACTTAGGCCCCCCACACTCGGCTTTGCATCGCGAAGGCGAACCATATGACGTTTGGCGTCCATCTGTCTCGACCTATTGATATTTCACGGCCGTGACGTGGCCATCGCTAGTCTATCAGATTGGCTGCGGGGACGGGGTCAAGTGTTCGCGAGGCGTACCTCCATTCGAATGTCCCGATTTGAATTGGGTTCGTAACCTTAATTCCAAGGCATGTTGTTTTCCCATGCTCTCACTGGTTGGCGTACTATCTGATTTTCGCATGGCGGGTTGTCAATCATCACAGTACTATTACGTCCTGCAATGGGACATCTTCGGTGTCCGGTGTTTCTCCATATGAGCACGCCGCGGGGGAAATTTGTGTTGGATATGGCTCGCGTAATGAGATGCGGTGTCCGTTCAGCGCGCGACCTAGCACAGATCGAGGAAAAAGACTCACAAAGTGTGTTCTCGTCGGCTATCCCGATCGATTATAGTGAGCCACTGGGTTGGGTGTCCAGGCTGGGCCCTTCAGGTGTCACAGACGTACACAACCCCGGGCCGGGGAAGGGCCAACGACAGTGATACCATTCAAAGAAGATAACGTCCAAAGAGCGTCTGCGCGTACGGAATTTTGTGTGCCCCGGTGGTGTCACATACAATCGGCGGTGTTAGTAGGGTTGACTGGGTGAATGAACGGTAAGGGACGTTAGAGGACCCTGGTGCATCTAAGGCAACATAGCAGTCGCGGGGTATGAGTGCGGGCCAGCGAGTTGACATTGACGACGAGCGAACGTCGGTGGCGGGAAGTGCCTGCAGAGCGTGAGTTCTCGTAGACGTAAATCTAGCAATGACTCACCGCAACACGGTGCGAAGGGTGGATAAACTCGCGAGGACCGCTAATTCAGCGAACTGGCGACAAGCAATGACGAGACATGACAGCATGCTGTGTATGTGCATTTCCGGGGGCGGCCAAGCGCAGTCGATTTAGACGCAATTCAATACGAGCTTATTTTGAGTGATGTCGTACAGAGGTTGATGGTGGCCAGAGAAGGAACGCAGACCGCGCCTGAGCTGGACGATTCGAGGAGAGCGATCCCACGGGAAACGCACGCTGCATGAAGTCCATTGGTAGGACTAGAACAGGTACGACAGCTAGGCCACATCGACAGAGTCCGACCCAATCGCTACTCGTAGAGCAAACGGCGACGGGACATTCCTGCTTAGCCTAGCGCCTTGGGCCGTCTGCCGCGGCGACGTTGATAGTCAAGACGCTCTGGCTACAACAGGTGCCGAGCCGCTCGTCAGTATGATGGACACGACGGAGAGCACGAGGTAAGGCGACGCACCGACTGACCACATCGGGGAGGATGACGACTACTGACGTCCTGGTAGTAAAAGCATCCTGTAGTGACAGCGTGTAAGTGTCAGTGTAATCGTTATGTCATAGAAAGTCAAGTGATGCCTACCGCATTCATATCCGTGCCCGAGATTCAAGGTCGGTCGAATAGCCGGTTCGCAACAGCATTGTCACTCCCTCCACCCGCAGGTTGAGAGAGTCCGTGTGATCCTCCGCCTTATGTACTATAACGTGATTGGCTAGTATCAAAATGCCGGACAAAGGATGGCGAGTAGAGTGGCCAAGGTAACTGACATGGGCTTGGCGGGTCTAGCACTTGTAGGGCAGCGGAAGGGGGCAACTGCGGGAGGGCACTGAGGCGCCCCTGCGGCCACATAGCGCGAGCCGGATGCAAACGTCCCCTGAGAAGACCGGAGGCAGAACAGTCAGCTGTACAATTAGGTTGAAGCTCAGGTGAGCAAGGCGGGGGACAGGAGGTGCGGAAGACTCACCCGTCCGCGCCGGGCAACGAGAGGCGGATGCTAGCGCGCCGGAGGTCAGGAACAGCTACACAAGTTTCCGAGGGACGGAGAATGAGCGGGTGGATGATATGAGGAAAGGTGCGTCATGGGCGGAGGCAGAGGGATGTGCGGCCGCACGGACCTCATGGTTCTCTCATATGCAGCCGCGGCGCACACGCGACCCCGGTGCAAGTCTATCAAACGTCCTACGGACCCAATTAGTTTCTCACGGGCGGATAAGAGTGAGAGAGAGCTTCCGCAGTCGGGCGATCAGGCGGAAGCTCTAGGTGACAGGCTCAGGCTGATATGGCCGTTGCGACCTGCCTTGAGATTGAGGGGCAGAGGATCGAGTCCTGTTGTTGAATACGACACCATATTTCTGGTGCAACAATACGAAGAGTGGATCTAGAGCGGAAGTCTGACTGGCAAAGAAGCCGCACTTGTCAAGTGGGCTAGCACGATGGGCCAAAGATATGAGTCAGCTGGCAGAAAGAGGCTTAGAAGGTCAACGCACGTACCGCTTTATGGCAATTGAATCGCGCACTCGACGATCATCTCGTGATTAGTACGATAAGGAACGATGCCAGATACTGGGACAGAAGTAATATTAGAGGGGATGTTCCCATGCTTCTCCCGTCTCTGTTGCTAACCATTGCATCCGGATAGCGACATGTAAGTTGGTTTGGTGAGACTGCCAGGAAGGCGCAGGTATCGGGCGGTGGATGAGGTAGGTAGCGCATGATGATTTGGGGGATCGTTGAACGCAGATACTGCATCAAAAGGACCACGGTGAACGGCCTATTCTGAGCTGTGCAAAGCGTGTGAATGTGCGGTTACAGATGAACCTGATGTAGCCATACCATTACGTGGACACGATATACTATGGGAACAGCATCTGTTCCAATGAATAGAGAAACTGTGGAAGACTGGGCAGCAGACTTCAGTAGGGGCAGATTGAACGGGCGGCGGACGTACGTTCATATTTGGACCACAGGTCGTTCACACGTCTATGCCACTGCTGACCAACAGCGAAGTGTCGTATGGAGGCTTACAGCACGATCATCTTGGCTCATTAGTTCAACTTATGTCGTATACACATCCCTGTAGACGTGGTGGAAGAGCCACCGGGCAACAGGCGGCTGCGTCCTTTCTGACGCGAGCACTGGGCTGAAGTATTCCGCCTAGTGTGACTATGCAGCGGTCGAAACCACGTGTTTGACGCTGATGCATTCTCGCACCCCTTGAGGCTGTCAGTCTACCTCGAATCGGGGGTAGTTAGAGCTTTGTAAAACGCTTACCGACGTCAGCTCCATCAAAGAGGCTGGCGGGGCTGGTGGCAAGGATAGAGACGGAGCGGAGAAGTATGAGACCTTCGGCAGGAAGAATTTACCTGAGAAATCAGAGAAGATATTCGCTATGCCGAGTGCGAGTTTGAGTAGGCTTTGACCGTACATTGCAGACTTTGCTCATGTCCGCGATGCTGTGAGAGCAGAGATGGCAAGCGCTCTCTCAAGCTCGTGGCATTGTTTGGCTCTATTTGTTCTCTGGAAGCGGGTTTGAGCGCCTAAAAGGCTGCACCGGGACAACTTTCATCCTCAATCCAACGAACGACTGGGATTCCTCGGACATAGGCATAGTTATCGGTAGGAGCTGCAACTATTCGTTTATTTTGTAAACTACTGAAGCACACCATTTTAATGGGACTCTTTAGGAAGGCTTAGTGCAGCTGGACGTTCAAACGTGCGCGAGTGACGTGCCCCCTTCAAGCTTGAAGCCATTTCTATACCGGCATCAGCTCGTGCCAGACTGAGCCAGTCAAAGATAGAAAGTGCATAATTGGGTGACTCCGGTGCGCCACTGATCTTTTGATACTTGTATACTCTGAACTCTATACAAGAGGCGTTTATCCTGCATTGCCCATCTGAGTTTTGCTGCTTTAGACCGCCTTCTTCTACCTGATGCACGTCTCTGCGCTTTTACCTCACGCCTGCCTGCTCGGTGGCGATCTCGCCCCACTCGTACGCCCATCATCTAAGGTACTTCATATTTATCACCCGTCAGGTGCGCCAATGAGTCGAAGCTTCAAGCTTCAGGGCTGAACACTCCCCCCAATATTGGGTGGACTGCTATGGGCTGTATGTTCTCGTAGCTGGACGTTGACGTCACTCAGTATGTCCCAGCTTCGTTTGATCCTTGATTCCGGAGGATCGTACTCAACCATGCTGCCTAATAGTAAGATCGAGCACAATGTAGCAATTTTAAATACATCCGCGAGCTTGCGTCACTAAAATTCGTGGGTGCGCACCTCCACACTTCTACGTGCGAGGCTTCAGAGCTGACGGGCAATGCCACATACTCCAGGCATACTCAGACTCTCTACTGATACTATCGCTTGTCGCAGCGCGCGCCGCACTGTGGGACATTATGGGCTACAAAGCCGACATGACCGAAGGCTGTGGGCCCGGCGAACTCGCGGCGGAGGTTCGCGAGCGGCTGCGCTTAGGTACGGCAGCCTTCGTACAGCTTCCGTGCGAGGCACACGTTGTCGGCGACGAGCTTCGCGTCGCGAGTGTTCCTACTTTGCTAATAGTCTGTATGAGAAGACGAACGAGGCGGCGACTGGGATACGCGCCGAGGTCGACGAAAGCAGGTGATGTTGACACTCCAGTGTCGCACTCATATCGTCAGGGATTCAAACTGACTCACAGGATACGAACTACTGCTACTGCTTGGCAGCGAGCTTCCCTATTCACTCGGTCCAGCCAGCCCTCGACCGTCGATACAGGATCACCTTTCACTCTCATGTACGCGTATGTCAAAATGCTTCCTGGTTGCAATCTCTATGACGTACCAACATCGTCCAGTGAGTAGGGAACTCCGGTCTCAAAACGGCAATGTCTGGCAGGGCTCTCAATGCGTCTCTTTTGCCACTACGGAGCACTGCATTGGAGCATGGCAATCCTCGCCGTGTCATTATTGTAGGGGGCAAGATTTTTCGCCAACTTTGCAGAAGCTGTAAGAGCCCGTTTATATTCCAGCTCTTTCTAACAACCGCTTGCGGTGATTCGGATGGCGGGCTTCCCACCGATTACAAGAGGTCCTGCGTCTATGCCTCGTTAACATGTTCCACCAGGTACGGAATGTATTCGTTCGATAGACGATGTCCTGCGATATATGACACGTGTAGGTGAAGAAGCCGACATGCCCGAAGGCGGTCCTCCGTCGTTTATTACCCGTATAGGTCTCAGCGGAGCGGAGGCATGGGCGGCAGATGCGCACGATGCTTCCCGTTGTGACTATTGGCTCGCAACCGACATATATACGGGCGGAGGTTCTTCCTTTGGCCACGTTTTCCAATGGGTGTGTGCGTCTGTCACAGTATCGCGGGCCGGGAAGACGTGTATGAACTCCGCGAGCACATAAGAATAAGCATATCATTGTGGAGCTGCCGTACTACCCTATGCCCTATCAAACAGCTACGCTACTATGCCTATGGACGAGACGCGCTGAGCTACACGGCCTGGCCTGACGGCACTGATCTCCAGGACGTATTCCATCCGTTGTACCTTGGGAAGTTATTGTAGAGCGATCGAGTCAATGTCATATTAGCCTTAGCCGCTTGGGCCTTCCGCCCGAGCCTGTGAATTCTAAGCTCTGTCATGTGAGGGCAGCAGCGGCACTGCCCTGCTACGCAAGAACAACACTGGGAAGAAACATAGCGAGCGGGCCCGTGGGCCTCGAATCTTCCTGCTTCGAGTGTACATATTCTCGAGCTGCACAGACAATCCTGGGAACTTTTATGTGATCCCAAACTTCTCGGAATGCAAGTGCAAAGCACGTGGGACGGAGCACGGAGGAGTGATCGCTTATGAGCTTGAGCTTGAACAGACGCACAAAGGATAGAGGTGCGACTGCTCGATTGCGCGAAAGTTCATGTCCGCAACTGTGTTCTAGTATTCATATCGGCGTCTTAATTGACGCTTACAGAATAAGAAGACTAAGAATCTCCTCGGAGGCCATCATGATGCCAGTGCAGTTGTATGTAGCTGAGTTCGATCACTATCGTCTTCGATTTTGGTGTCCGTGAGGGAAAATAAGAGTTTATAGTGAGTTTGGCCAATCGGAGGCTTGGAAAAAGCCGCATGAGCATTAGCAGCTCAGAAGTCACCGTTCTGCACCACTCCCCGGTCGGAGAACTTGAAGGGGCTTGGAGAGAAGTCACCCTAGGATTGCGCCCGCGTCGCGACTCGCAACTGCCACCCTGGCACTGCCCCTCCGTTTGCCCTGCAACGCTCAAAGGTCAATTTGAGGCTTGTCTCGCCACTGAGGTATACAGGAGTCCAGGTGCACGCAGTGCGACTCGGCGCGTATGCGGACCCGCGATCCAAGTTAAGAACCTGAAGCGAGTCTACGTTGACTTACTTGTCTCACAACATATGGTACCCTTCTCCTTCAGGCACCTTAGAACTGAAGACCTCATGATGAGGATGTTTATGATGGCACGTCCCGCAACGACGATGGCGGAGGGAGAGGCCTAGGAGCTAGTACTAGTACTTATTGATATATCGTACTAGGCGCCTAAGCTCGCTGGCACGCTTCTTCTCGGCTTCTTCACTACTCTACTCGGATGGACTCTGGCAACCTCGCACAAGTTCTCTACTATCGCGACTCAACGGGTACTTTCAAAGAGCTGCTGAACTACGACTTGAAGCTGGCAAGTTCACCCCGCTCACTCCGAGTGTGCGGCGATCAGCCTCAGATGGAAATGGCGCTATGCCACGTGGACCTACTATGTAGTATGATCCTACACTGGCACTCTCCCGATCGGCAGCCTAAGATGTTAAGCACCATGATCCTCATCGACTAAAGGCGCAGTGGCACGTCGTCACTTTCTATGAACTAGTAAGTGCGCATCCTGGTGTTGTACCTTGCTAAATTGCCGCTGTTTGTACTTGCTTGGACCCTTCTAACGCTCTCAGAAGTCGAAGGTTTTAACGGCGTTACTCTACAGCTACTCTACAACGCTGGAAGCGGAGCGTATTCTAGCTTGATTGCTCAACCCAAATCCGAGCCAATCCTCGCTGATCCGCAGCATGGGGGACATATCTAACATCCAGAAGAACAAGGATTACCAGGAAACTCGTCGTGCATGTGCCAGTCCACAATCTACTGTTGCCGAGTACTTACTCGACGCGTGTACAGGTTGTCTCCGAGGCAGTCATTGGTGTCCTCGGACAAGTGAGCGAAATCGGGCACGAACTTTTGACAGCGGGAGTGGGCGTCCTCCAGGTCGTGGGACCTGTACTTCCGGGATTAGAACAGGCGGCGAAGACATTGCTATACGTCTGGAACTCCTTGAGAGACGTCTCCGTGAGTGTATCTCTTAGGAGGTTTGCTCTAACGGTAACATAGTGCGTGCTATTGTCCCTTGCAGACAAACCAATCATCGTGCCTCAGCCTTACCAAGAGATGCGCGATCATCTTGGTCTCAATATGTGAAGACGTCTCAGAGATGGGACCCGAGGCTCGAAAAGAACTAGCTCGACCCTTGGGGAACTTCGTGAGGTATGGTAGTTCAAGTTGTTGTTTCTTATACGTTCTCAGATAAGAAGTCAGCTCGCTCGTCGACATTCAGAACTTTTGCGACACAAGTGCTGGGTACCCTTTCTACCATCGTTATCTTCATCGCCAGCAAATTCGAGAGGAGTTGGACAATCTAAGCAAACGTATCGATATGATTGAAGCGTTGTCGTTCAATGTGAGTACCGCTGCACTGCAGTCCCGTCCAATATCTTGTCAACAATCTTCTATCCATGGCCAGAGGTCAATCGAGATGCGCATTTTCGAACGCCTTTCGAACGCTTTTGGGCATCTGCCTACTTGCTCGTCCAGAAACCTAGAGCCCGCCGACAGTAGCGTTACACTCCAAGCGCTCATCGACCAGCAGAACAAGGCGGACAAGGAGGCTGACGCGGTCAGTATGAGGGAACTCATGACAACCACAATCGCATCGAGTGGCGATCTTGTTACCATCACCTCCATTCTCCAAGTGCGGCGTGAAGATATACCCAAGGTGATCCGAGACCTAGAGCGTGAACTTCTAGCTACCACAACCGGCGAGGATAGGAACTTCCCTGGCCCGGTGACGGATCACTCACAAGAGTCGCCGGGTGCGCTTACCACGCTACAGCACCAGTTCCTGACCACGGGACTCACCGCTCTCCGGACATTCAGCTCTATGCCAGACGTCACGCCAACGGGAAACGTTGCCGCCGACGAGATCACGCACAGAGAGAGCATCGACCTGGGCGGCACATCCGACATTTACACCGGCGTTTGGAAGGAGCGCATCATTGCGGTGAAGGAATTCAGCAAGAGAAGTGAGGAAGCAAAGCAGCTGTTCGTGCGCGAGGTGAATGCTACAATTTTGACTTTGCACCGGCATACAGTTGCACTCTTTGCGGTAATGCTTACTCGGGATCAACTTCTTTTTTTTTTTCTTTTCGTATATCTAGGCGTCGTTCCTCCGCAATGTAAACCACGACAACGTCCTGAAGATACTCGACTCGTCGTCGGCGAGTGCCGAGCCACCATGGTTTTTTATCATGCCGTATTACAGCTACGGAAGCCTCACCAAGCACTATGCGCAACACCAACCGCCTTTGGTTGATCCGATCAAGATCATCACGGATATTATCTGCGCCATGGAGTATTTGCACTCGAATGGGATAATTCATGGCGATCTCAAGGTATGCAAAATTGCCAACCTTGGTGGACTGAGGTCATCGGCTATCGACTAATCATGTCTGTACTTCTTCTAGGCCTCAAACGTCCTAGTCAGTCACGAGCTCAGAGGCGTCATCTGTGACTTCGACCGAAGCGAAGCTGAGAGCGAATCTGAACGTCAGAGCTATCGCATCGGTAGGTTTGGTTCTAGTGTATCTATCTCATATGCTGACTGCTTGTCAGGCGGCTCCCTACGTTGGGCAGCCCCGGAGCTGGTGACTTGTCAAAGTCTTCGTATTACGAGAGCAACTGATGTATACGCATTCGCGAATACTTGCTTAGAGGTACTGACTCGTGGCGAGCTCCCTTGGGCCGATAAGGAAGACTACCAGGTACGACAGCTTGTCTCCAGTAAGTAGCACGCCATCGGTGCATCATCTGGACTTCTGTCCGAGCTCAAAACCACGTACGCAGAGGGAGAGCATCCCGCGATCCCGCACCGGGTGACCACAGACTACCCATCGTTCTATTTCATCCTGCACCAATGCTGGAATCGAGTGGCATCACAACGCCCCCAGTTCACAGAGATCAGTGGGGATGTCGTAGAGATATCTGCCCTCAGGACGAGCTCACGAGGTCGACCTACCCCGATTTCTATCCAGACCACGTCTTTGACTTTGAGCTTCTTGGATGGACGGCCGTTCCGGCGCCCAGCGCGATCGTCTGCGATTTCCATGCAAACAGCTCCGAGTCGGACATTCTCCGGGCACGTCTCTCAAATCTCAAACAACAGCACCATCGCCGACACCTTTCATGACAAAGTGAAGGTGAGAAAACTATGAGGCTATGACAGTATTGCCACGCGACTCTGGTGGCTGACATACTAGGAGTGCTTCAGAAAGTTTGGTTGGCTCCTTTCAGACGTCTCATGAGTAGTTCAAGCTCCAAGTACTACCTGAAAGCTCGAGAGGTGGGCTGGCGACACTCATACTCCCTTCGATTATATGCTGATCCACGTCAATAGCGTCTGGCAGAGGCTGCAGTGAGCGTATTGCCACCAGAATTGATCCCCGAAGAAATGTGGTCCGAATCCATCGAAGAGAGAATGTTCCATCACCTACGAAAGGCGGTACAGCGTCATGCTACCATGATTATCAATATGTATACTCTCATGCGTCCATTCGAGGTGAGTAGCCACTTCGTCCACAGAAAATGTGACCGCGATGACCTCGTGTTGATGGCTTCTATTAGCACTCCGATGAATGTTGCCGCCTCACTCTGGCCTGTGCAGAGAGCTTACAAGACATTTGCTACACCATAGACGTCTCCAAGGACACGTTCAACGCGTCGGAGGACCTACAAGACCCTTTAGGCCGGCTATACCAGTACGTGTTTGAGTACACCGTCTGGAATGCATCGAGTCTCATAGTTCTCCCATGAGCCTGTACAAATGGGTCTGCGATATGCATCCTCAGAGTGCGCAAGGATCAAAGAAGAAGCATTGCAAGAGAGCTGTGAGGGAAGCCTTAGAGAGCCAGATGGAAAGCATCGCAGAGGATATCAAGGTATGGGTAGCATCGACGCACTTCAGGCCAGATGCGCTCACGTTCGTGCGACAGAAACTTTGTTCTGCTACGCCTGTGTCATGAGGGAGCACCGTAACGCTAGGTTCATGATGAATGCATTTACTAGACAGCATCTTGTATTGTAGTGTCGGGCCCCAGATCGCAGAGAGGGACGCACTCGTGGATAGCGCCGTGCGCATCTTCCTGTCGTCCCGATGAAACATGACCAGTCAATATCAGTGTCGACTCGCAATTATAGAGAGTACCCATCCACCAACAGTCTGATAACGGTAAGCCTGACGCCCTTATTCTCCTTCACGCACGGGACGAGCGCATATGCGTTTAACAGCGTGAGCGCTTGCCCGAACTCGCGCTTCACGTCCTCTTTCCGGCGTACTGGGAGGGGCTTGAGCACCAGACACAGTGGCCGTTGTTCCTCGCTGTGTAGGAACCACGCCAGTGAAATTTACATTGGCAAGACGAGGGAGGAGGTCAGACGAACCTGCCGCGGCGCGCGCGGCCTTGACTGGATCAGTATCAGTCACCACCGCAGAAGTGTTTCCGGCTATGTGCGCGTGCCCCAGAATTCGGATTAAATCTTATTGCATGGCGTTGAGCCTCGAGTTCTGGGGAAGAATAAAGGCAGGAACCAAGTCCTTAGCTTGAACTCTCGACGCGCTGGTCACGGTGACTCACGCGTTGGTCACGCGTCACGACTGCTCGGAGGAGTCCCTGCAGTGACAGTGACAGTCCCAGGACAGTCCGTCCACCTGCGATCGCTACAAGCCGCAATCACACTCGGTCTTCTCCTGGACCAGACGTCCGCACTCGAGTACACAACGCTCGTATATGCCACGTCGCGTCGCTCCTCTGTGTGTACTCTTTGAGACCACTGGACTACCTCGCTCAACTCGAAGAAGAGCATGATGGAGGTGGCCTATGTGAGTAAATCCTTGTAACCTCTCTCGAACGTCTCAAAGCACAACACCTGGCGTCACACCTGGATGGAACGGTGAGCTCGGGAGATATGCAGGACGACGAGCGGTCAGTCCAGGGTCAGTCTCGCCAGGTCAGAACCAAGAACGTACCATGGTAAGGCCCTCTTCTCCTCCTCTCCCAACCATTTCGATGCACAACATCCCTCTACGCCCTTCTCGAGTTGATATGATGGAACAGCGCGAATCTGGGAGACACGCACCAGATGACTTCTGACCGCATTTCAAGCTCATGGGCCTCGAAGCAGCAGCTGGCACTGAAGGTACCGAGATGTCTTGCTCGTTTACCCCCGTCGTCGTTCCGTGAGCATTGTGCTGCATCGCCCGTCCAGAAAATTATCAACAAGATAGACGCTACCTCGTCGAGAAGATCGACACCCCAACAGTGCAATCATGAACACTCGCTGCCGATCCTCCCGTTCGACGAGGTGGCGTTCTTACACTATGGAACACCCGGAGCTCCTCAACATTGTTACAGGCGCTGCAGCCGACCGGGGCACGATCCGGCCGCATCTCAGCCTGAAGCTCGGAGTCGCAGAGTACTCGCAGCACCCGGCAGACCAGCTCTCGTACGACAAAGAGCCCCATCGGACTCCTCGAGTCGCTCTGCCCCGAGAGTTTCCCGTAGCAGGAGTGCGGCCCTCACCCATTGAGCAGCCCTCTGACGGGTTGTATAACCGGTGAGTGTTGGGATGGGGAACGTTGTGTGTTACGTATCAACTGACGGTGGGCTTTGGTAGTGTTGTGTTCACATAGCTCGCGCGAGACCGCCTGCGTCGCACGGCCCGAGCATCGAAAGCCCAGGTGCGTCCGTTAGCTATGATGCTCTGCATATCAGTGGTAGCTCGGGCCCGCCCGCTCTAGCCGCTACGGAGCTATTGACAATCTTAGAGCCCGATACGTTTGACATTTCGAAACACCCTTCCCAGTCTTGACACATCCAAGTCTCAGCTCAGCCCGAAGGTCGCATTCCAACCTCAAGCGCTACACTCACTCCCTCGTAATACTTACCCGGCATGGAAGCACATCGCCATCGGATGATACCTCTTTTTTGGATCTCTCGACATCGTAGCTTACGAAAGAAGTGCTCATCGCACTGTCTGGAAGTGGCGGTAAGCAGGACTGACTGGACGGTGTTGTTGTGGCCGACGTCGTACCGTTAGACAGCGCAATCAGCCGAGAGAGCACCAGAAAGTCCAGATACTAGCCTCAACTTGAACTCTTTTGACCCCAATCTTGCCGCGTTGCTCAAGCCCAACCGCATGAAGATCAGCACTGAGCGCCTGCGGTGTTGGTAGCTATCAATTCGATGCAGCCTTCCTCATTCAGCCCTCCTCGGGCCTGCGCGCGGCCAAGTCCTCAGCTTCTACTTCCACTGTTGCTTGGTTCGCTAACACGTCTGTACCACGAATCACCAGGTCTGTCCAATCGTCCCGCGCACAGTACAGACCCGCTCTCTGGGCCTCCGGGGTCAATCGCACGCACTCCATCCGGGCGTGCCCATGTCCTCAAGCCGGGAGCGAACCGCGTTCAATAACGCTGCGAGACCTCTCACACCCGTTCGCCCCTCGTCGTCGTCCCTCCACGGGCCTGTCGCGTCCGCGTACGTCGCGATTGAACGGCGCTTGGAATAACGAATCCTCGCCGCCGTCGACCGCATCGAGACGCTGGAGGACACGCTGGCTGGTGGGAATTCAATATTGTCAAACTTCACCCTCGTCGCTCATTTCCGCTCTTCTCTCCTTCCGTACGCGCTCTCGTTTGGCCTCTTCTCCACTGTTTGTTTAGCTGAGCTCGGCGCTGTCAAAAGGTCGGCTGTACGGTACCTATTGGCGTTCTGTGCGCGATCGCTCCGTAGCCATGATCCCCCGAGGGTTTCTCGTCCTACATAGTCTTAGAGGGCAGCTCGAGCGCGTTGAGGACGAGATTCATAAAAAACGTATTGTATCATACACACCAATACCGAGAACGAATTGACGTAGACTTCGCCTTTCGGCTAATGTGATTGGATGAATCTGTACATATATCCTTGAGAAGCTTGGAAACTCAGGCCTCAGGTGCTCCCGCTGCAGTGCCGCGCGAACTTCGTCTTCAATAAGCCATGTCCGCCGAAGGCATTGGTGTACAAGCGCACTGTGCGACGACTCGTACTATAGCTCGCTAACGTCGTCGTTTAGCGTTGCTCGCCGGTCTACCGAGTCGGAAGACGTCCCGCACGAGTGCTCTTGTGATGCCACCAGTGAATCTCCTAGATAGGAGATGGGCAACGTTGACGTGTCAGATTGTGACCAGATGGAAACTCGACTGCAACGTTGATTGTGATTAGTCTAACTCTACACCTATTGCTTCCGCGCCGCGCCCGAGTAGATGGAGGGGAGAATTCGCGGTGATGAGGCAACCAGACACTATCGTACACATGAAGCCTAGGTAGCATGCATCAGTGTCCTGATCTCGGAGCGAGCATTGGGAGTGACCGTACCAATCGACCAAGTATATATAGGTCACTCATTGCCATCGGTCTTCACGCAACGGTGCATCATGAAAGGAAGGGTGCTCTTGCTTTGATGAAGGTATATCGTTCCATCCTTGATGCAGTCGTCCGAGTACTCTATCCCATGCCTGTTGATAATGTGAGCAGACCACACAGGACCCGTGCAGAGCTCACACAAGGAAATCCTACTTTTCCATAAGATGCACCTTGATTCTATCGCCACGGTCATCCCACTGCACGCATAACGAGCACGCCCATACAGAGCCTGGTGTCATGAACGACAACGCGCCTTCGGGATCACCACCAACAGAGGTGTCGGCAAGCTCCCATAGAGAGGGATTGTAGCGATAGATCATGATCTGGTTATCGTGGTGATCAAAGGCATGATCCAGCTTCTCGTAGGAGAGAATATCAGTGTGACTGTCAGCATCCGGCCATCACGACATCGGTGCTGCTATACGTACCGCGGCCTCCCACGAATAGGTCTTGGAAAATCGTGGTACTTCGTTGCGTTCAATTCTGGTCTTCTCGCAACGTCTACACCCAAGCCGCGCAGGGCATGCGTCTAGCTCCCCCTGCGTGGTCCGTGAAGGATCGAGTCCCATGGCAACCATGATGTAGGAGAGGTGATACATGGTGGTTTCGAGGCCGCGCCGGGAGAATGTAAAGGGATACCACCATCTATAGCGCCCCGCCTGCTCTGTCGAGGGCATTGCAGCAAGTGTCGGATAAACTTCCATGTCCTTGTTGTGTCTTTTTTCGAAATCGTATACGATTTCGAGCGCCGCATGCGCGCAGGTATGGCCGAGTATTGCGGGATAGCGATATAATGCAGGCAACCGTGAATCAGAGTCTCGAGCGAGCTTACAATGCATGCATGCGAAAAGCGCAATTCCAAGGCCGAGGACATCCACATCGTCGGGTGGCGGTGCTCGTAGATGCGCGATGACCGCTTCAGTCAGTTCTTTCTTGCGCTCCTGCTCCCAGCGCGCGGCGAGTTCGGGAACCAGACGCGCAAAGTCCTCTTGGGTGACGGTCTGGTCTGCTGGTACGTCGGCGATAGCCCTGCACTCGTCCATCAATGCAAGGTCAACGGAATCAGGATGACAATCCATTCGTGCGGTACGAGGGAGCTGGATGTAATGGGCCAGTATCGCAGCCTGAAGCGCCGCGAAGCGAGGTCGCAAGACTCCCGCGCTTTCCTTCACGAGTCTCTGATGCCGGTATGGTCTCAAGATAGGATAGATAGCCTTGAAAACCCTCTCCCATGCTAGAAGAACAGGTATTGAGTAACGGTAGGAGGATAAACAACAAGTACACGAGATACCATACATTTTGGCGTCAGCTTGGACGGTTGTCGTACAGCTTGTATATTCGCCGTCTGTAGGTTTGAGACAATCCAATATTGAGACTGGGCGAGTTCTTTATCCCACCCCACTTCTTTGAGATGCTTGATAATCCTGTACAATAGAGTAAATGGGGGGGATCGACGAGGTTCGCGAGATAGAGCTGCATACTCTGTGACGTGTTCGAGACGCTTGTCTTCCAAACGGGAATCTCGTTCTGTCTGCCGTTTAACTTGCCAGTATATACAGGCATTGACACACTAGGATGAGAATCAGCTTCAGCCTGAGGGAGAGCCCGTAGCTAGGCAAAGCACACTTACTGGCTGTCTATCTGCTATATTCGCCTTCTGCCTCTCAATGACCTGCGATCTAGCCTCATTTGTGATTGGCTTTGGAAGTTGATCGAGTTCTTGTATGAACGTTTCGATATGGTCTTTGTGGAATCGAAACGCAAAACTACTGCGATCGCTCAACCAGCGTCTAGTACACATTAATACTGGGTAGTAGGCAAATTGGTTAGACATGAATGACTCACACAGCGTGATTCCGATACACTCCAAATAGCCCTAAGAGTGCGCCGGAAGTGCAGAATGACTCGTGTTGATCAACATTCAATATCTTGTCTCGGGCCTCGTTGTAAGAGTACGACCTCCCAGTAGTATGCGGCGATCAGCTGAGATGAGATTTACAAGCGAACACAAGACGCAGCAACTCACAGTGCGAGGACACACTTTGGACAATACCGCACGAACCAAATCCACATCGCCTCCCACACAGAGGACTTCCCACAATTCTGCATGATAGGGTTGTTTCGAAACAGGCATGATATAACGAGGTGGCAGATGGTGACCTACCTGACAATGTGTGCTGAACAAGAGGTTCATGAACGCAGGTTCGCTCATGAATGGTGGACACCGCGGGAGGTTCTCCACGTTCTCGCGTGCGGCGTGCCAGAGCGGCTCGTTGGAACGGTGGAGAAAGAACGCGCGGAATTGTTTGCATGTACGCGCGAGAACGAGGAGATCCCGAGGACATAGGTAAGAGTACACCTGATGTGTATAAGTCGGGATTCAAATGAGCACATCAATCGTGAGACGTCGGGCTGAGAACGTACTTTGAGCTGAATCTCAATCGCCAAGTGCGGGAGATCTTGTAGGCTGCCTCTCCACCTCCATGACCTGAGGGCTCCGAGTCGCTGTGCGCTGTTCGTATTTGGATATCCAACGCTCAAGGAGGCTTGTGGTGTGTTGCGAGACGACATCACTCTCGGCAACACGTCGAAGGAAAGAACTTGAGTCTTGGACCTACTCGGGATGACTCCGTAGAGTCACACCTGTGACTCGACGCGCCAATCACAGCAACTCACGCGTTAGTCACGCGTCACCACTGCGAATGTGATGCGTCCAGTTCGTTACTGAGCATTTACTGCCACACGATCGCACGACCAGTCAGAAATGTCTGATTCCCAGTCGACTCCGGGTGCAGGAATTCGCACTCGAGTACTGACAGGGCTCGTATGTGCGACATCGCGGGGGTGGGATCAGAAACACCCCGCCTCGTCGCTCCTCTGTGTGTAATCTTTGGGAATCTGGAGACCGTCAGACTACCTGGCTCAACTTGAAGAGGAGACTGATCAATTGAGAGAGCATGCGTGAGTAACTTCGTTATTTGCCTCAATCGTCTTAAGGTACAACACCTGCTTCCCACCTCAATGAAAAGGTGATGGCATGCTAAGGTCAAAACAACAAACTGACACACTGACACACTGGCACTCACCGTTGGCGCGTTTGTTTGGCATCGCCAGCTGTAGACGATCTCCCTATCGGCGCGGACGTGCTCCCGCCACTTAACCAGATCCAGGGCTTCAACTTTCAACGTTGTGTAGGTGTTCTCATGCCTACGCTCATCACCCTCACCCTCCTAATCTTTCGGCTCACGTTTAGGAACCCTGGCCTTCCTGCTTACGAAGGGCCTGGCAGGCCAAGTCCTGAACTGGGCAAATCTGGACGTGACGAAAGCGCAAGCAGCTCAAACAACAGTACAACGACCAGGGCATGTCAATTGTCGCCTCAGCTTTTGGGGAGACCGACCTCCCGACGACGCAGGGGGAAGACCCCCGCTGCACCCGCGAACACGATGGCGCAGTTTGTGTTCAACACTGACCTCGACGGCCTCGACGTCGACTGCAGCAGAGCGAGGGGCTCGCGACGTCCACCCAGACGCTGAGACACCTGTTCCCTGAAAGGGGCAGTTCATCTTCTCTCAAGCCCGTACGTCCTCCCGCTACTAGTACTTACTAGGGTCGGGTGAATTGGCGCTGATGACTGACTGATCATGGCAGCTGTCGGCCCTTGGTTCCTGCGCGGTTCATCAGGAGGGAGCAATTACTGACTTCCACAGTGCTGTTTTCCGCGCGATGCAATTCTACAACCGTGCGTCCGTCTTCCACAAGCCCTTTCGGTATCATCGACGGGACGTTCCGGTCCAGCAGGCGATCACCAAGGGCTGAAACGCGGGCGTGATGTCCTCAGGCTTTCGGTTCCCGGACTCGAACACGCAGTGGTCACCAGCCGTCAAAGGAAACTCTGTCTCCACATTGGGATGAACTTCTAGTAAGCAGGAGCATGCGATGCATATACCCAGAACCACGGCGCCGCGAGCACGGTTCAGATGTTCTTTTCGTTTTGACCCGAAGCATGCACGCACATGTAGTGGTAGTTGGTACGAATCTTCATGACGACGACAAGGCATGTATCAGTAGGGATTACAGTGTTCAGAGTAACGAAGTCCTTCGTTATGGGTTACTCGCATCTCTTCAGTGGAGTGTTGTGACCGCCCGGCGTGCTCTCGACACAGACGATGGAACTATATATTATCCAACATCTACAACACTACAAGGTACATACACTATTTCACATCCTTGACCGCTTGGTGGAGCACAGAAGGAACATTATCAGCGACTTAGGCATATGATATCACGCACCTTTGTCCACGATCCATGCGGTCGAGGTCGAGGACGTTCATTACCGGCACATACTGTGTGTGGTAGGTAAGCTTCTGCGACATGCATGTACAGCGACAGAATTGTACAACTCACCAATGGGAGGCTCAGCCTTGCAATGCGGCGTGCACGCTCTGCACAGTCCGAGTCACCCATCCCCGACGAGTGACTTGACCGGAAAGGCGTTGACTCGTCTACCTGTCTCCCTGCATCCAATCGATACAGCTTACTGGGAGCGGCAGGAGCCTGAGCGGTACGCGACGCGAACGTCGGATGCCACCAGGTGGGCTTATACACCGACGGGCGGCTGGCCATGATGAACATGGTCGTGGTACTGGAAGGCGGCGATCTGAGGAAATGTGGGGAGTGTGCAGAAAGTATGAGACGTACGTGGTATGAGCGCCAGCCATGCTGTACGACGTGCGCGATGAGGGGAGGTAGTGATGGGATATGGGAACCGTGCACGCCGTGGGTTTTGACACCAGCGCCGCAGTGATATACATCAGCGCATCGTCTAGGGCAAGCCTCTGTTACCCATGTCAGTGGTTATAGAGAGGGTGATATCATATCAGAGCTCAACTGAGAGATGAGGATGTCCGCTACAGTCCATCGTAAATGAACGAGGATGGACTAGTAGATGAGATGCGCCGTGTCTTCACCCTCTAGCTCTAGCTGTATAGACGTGTGTCTGAGAGCGCAACTCAACTCTAAAAGAGAAGAAAGCGCCTTGCAGAGGGGAGCGGACGTGGTAGTACTGGAGAGAGAGCAGTCCGTCGACTGCCTCGGGTTTTATACCGAGGAGGCTTGCATCTGTCAGGCAGAAGCTGGCAGCAGGAGTCACGGAGGCTGGACTGCATGTCACATCCCAGGCCTCGTCAGCTCTTTGGCGGGCGAACAAGGAAGGGTCCATATTCGGTTCCTCGGTGCTGTGTTCCTCACGTATGCATTTCACCGCTGACGATCTACCTCAAATGATGGGACGATAAACAAGCATTGTAATTGGATAGAATCGCGGAATGAGAGAATAAGACGTACTATACATACTGGTACGGAGGACAGATTTCGGAGCCGGATCTCGGATTTCGGCTTATGTGATTGGATGCTTCCGTACATAAGTCTTGACTCGCCTCGGAAGCTCAGGTGCTGCCGCGCGAACTTCAACTTCAACGAATGGTGTCTGGCAATAGTGTACAAGCGCGCCATCACGGCACGACCTTACCTTGTACCATAGCTCGTCGCTCACGTGGTGCTCACTGCCGGTCGGCACTCTCAAGGAAGACGTTTGCGCCCGCCTCGCATTTGTCATTTGTGTTCTTGTAATGCCACCAGTGGTTCCATTCTCCTACATAGGAGTACTAGGGGAAGGGCAATGCTAACATGTCAAGTTGTGATCAGATGCAACCTCCATCGCGATGTCGATTGTGATTAGTCTACACCTAATACTTCTACCCCGCGCTCGAGTAGATGGAGGGAGAAATCGCGGTGATGAGGCAACGAGACACTATCGTAAATGAAACATAGGTAGCATGCATCAGTGTCCTCATCTCGGAGCGAGCAAGGTGAGTGACCGTACCAACCAAGTATAGTGAATCACTCATTTCCATCAGCCTCCACGCATTGAACAGGAGAGCGCATTTTGAAGGGTACGGTGCTCTTGCTTTGATGAAGGTAGATCGTTCCATCCTTGATGCAGTCGTCCGAGTACTCTATTCGATGCCTATCGATAACGTGAGCAAACCACAGTGAACCGGTGCAGAGCTCACAGTAGGGACACCTACTTTTCCATAAGATGCGCCTTCATTTTATCGCCACAGTCGTCCCACTGCACGCATAACGAGCACGCCCATACAGCGCCTGGTGTCATCAGCGAAAGCGCGCCTTCGGGTTCACAAGCAGCAGCAGAGGTAGAGGTTTCGGCGAGCTCCCAATGAGTGGGATCATGATACCTGTGGTAGAAGGAATGGTGCAGCTTTTCGTCGGAGAAGATATCAGTAAGTGTCAGCATCGGCAGCGGTGCTGGTATACGCACCGCAGCCTCCCACGAATAAGTCCTTGACAAGTGAGGGGGCGGTACTTCCATACATTGAACATGTCTCTCTCGATACGACTGGCACAGTATACATCTAAGCCGCGCGGGGGATGCTTGTAGGTCCTCCTCCGTGGTTCGCCAAGGGTCGAGTCCCATGACACACAAGATTTCGGACAGGTAATGGATGGTGTCATCGAGATCACGCGCGGCGGATAATGTAAAGGGATACCACCGTTGATCGTGCTCTACCTCTTCTGTCGAGCGTATCGTAGCTAGCGTCGGATAAGGTTCCATGTCCTTGTTGTGCGCTGTTTCGAAGTCAGAAGAGTGGTATCGGGCATGCGCGCAGGGATGGCCGAGTATTGCGGGATAGCGATAGAATGCATCCGGCCGTGATCGAGAGTGTCGGGCGAACTTGCAATCCGTGCATGGAAAAATTGCAATGCTAAGCCCGAGGACATCCACATCATCTGGAGGCGGCACTGGCAGACGCGAGACGACCGCTTCAATCAGTTCTTTCTTGCGCTCCTGCTCCCAGCGCGCAGCGAGTTCAGGAACAACACGGGCAAAGTCCTCTTGGGTGATGGTCTGGTCTTCCGGCACGTCGGCGATAACCCTACACTCGTCCATCAATGCAAGATCAACGGAATCAGGATGACAGTCCATTGTTGCGTTCCGAGGAATCTGGATGTAATGGGCCAGTATCGCAGCCTGAAGCGCAGCGAAGCGTGGGCGAAAGACTCCCGCGCTTTCCCTCACGAGTCTCTTATGCCGGTATAGCTGCAACATAGGATAGATGGCCTTAAAAGCCTTCTCCCATGCTAGAAGAACGAACATTGAGTAACGGCGGGAAGATGAAGATTGACAACAAGTACCCGGAATACCATACATTTTGGTGTCAACCTGGACGGTTGTCGTACGACTTGCAATGCTCGCATTTTCACGATATCAATACCGTGATGTTGAATTAGCTCAACTTCTTGACCCCATCCCCGTTCATTCAGACGTGTCACGATCCTGTACGATAGAGTAAGTGAGGGACTTTCGCAATGTGTAACTGCTCACTCTGTGAAGTGTTCGCGACGCTTGGCTGCGAAACGGTCAGCTCGTGCTGTCTGCCGTTTATCGTGCCAGTCTTTACAGGCTTTTATATACTAGGATTGAAATTAGCTTCAGGGAGGGGCTCGCAGCTGCGGAAATCATGCTCACTGGTAGCTTAGGTGCTATATACGCCTTCTGCCTCCCAATGACCTGCGACCTAGCCTCGTCTGTGATTGGCTTCGGCAGTTGGTCGAGTGCTTGTATGAAGGAGTCGACATGGGATTTGCGGAGTCGAAACACTATACCGGTGTTGTGATGGTAGTAGCGTCTACCCCACGTAGGATGATCCATATGGATTCAAGTTGGAGGGCGAAGTATGACTCACTCCGCCTGGCCCTCAATCGCTCCAAACAGATTCAAAAGCGCGCTAGGAATGGTGAGTGCCTTATGTTGAATTTGTGGATCAACATTCCACATCTCCTCTCGGGCTTCGTCGTAAGTGTACGACCTCCATGTGGCATCCGATTAGCTGAGATTGACGCGCAAACATAACAACAGCAACTCACAGCACGATGACACACTTTGGACAATACCGTGCGAACCAAGCCCACATCACCTTCCACACACCGGACCTTCCACAGTTCTGCACACACGAATCATGAAATATGATGATGGACATCTGTGACACGGATGGTACGTACCTGACAATATGTGCTGAACAAGAGGTTCAAGAATGCAGGTTCGCTCATGAACGGTGGACATGGCGGGAGATTCCCCACATTCTCGCCTGCGGCACGCCAGAGTGGCTCGTTGGAACGGTGTAAGAAGAACGCGCGGAATCGTTTGCATGTACGCGCGAGAACGAGTAGATCTCGAGGGTCAAGGTAAGAGTACACCTGGTATGTATCACATGGCATTCAATTGTGCGCACTACTGGGGAGACTTCGGGGACGTACTTTGAGCTGAATCTCAACCGCCAAGTGCGGGAGTTCTTGTAGGCTGCCTTTCCACCTCCATGACCTCAGCGCTCCGAGTCGCTGGGCACTATTCGTAGTTGGGTAATCAACGCTCATGGGGGCTTGTGGTGCGCTGCGAGACAATATGACTGGCACCATCGACAACGCGTTAAACCTGAAAGAAACAACTTAGGGGCCCGTACTCAGGATGACTCCAGTGATAGAGTCACACTCGTGACCCAGCGAGCCTCGACGCACCAGTCACAGTGACTCACACGCATCAACTTGAAAGGCGCCAGACTGGTGCCCTCCAAGAAAGACATCCGAGACGCATTCTTCCGGATCACATACATCTCCAACATCCAACCTCTCCCTGACGTCCATCCTACATACATCCACCGTTCTCTTTCGCCGGACCCCGCTGCCTCTGCCTCTTCGTCGAAGGCGATCACGTCTGCTCGACGGCGTCCGAGTCCCTCCGCGGTCGGTTTCACCGCACACTTAATGCCTCACTTATCTAGCACAGCGACGAACTCTACTACGCGACCTCCTTGAACGTCTAGATGTCTGAAAAAGCATCGATGGCTATCATGCAACACAGCTCGCTCACAATAGAATATCATGCTGATCGAGTCAGGAGTCGAATAGACGACTCGGACTTTGGATTGACATTCATATGATTATGACTTCTATGTTGTCCAGACGCCAGGTCGAGACTAGCGTACGTGTACATGCACATACAGATGTCGTCAAACGATGGGGAGGAAAGATTGCCCAGCAATCATGAGACCGAGGCCGATCCTCGTGGCATAATTAGTCTCGCCAGACTGCGTGAATGCTTTCCGTCCCTGCGGCGCTCCAGGCGTGCGGCGGAACGAGGAGGAGTCGGTGTTCAGCTCGAGATGCCATGGGCTCACAATCGCGTCTTCCTCGAGGGTGAACAGTCCAACGACGCCCTGCTCGGATGCCTTGCGGGCGGCCGACGTCCGCGAGCGGCGGTGCGGGAAGCGGGGGCGGTCGAAGTCCGGAGGAGTGGGGAGCATGCTCGGTGAAGGCGCTTCCGACACCATCTTCCTCGAACTCTGACTGTGGTGGGGACGACCGAAGTCGGGAGTAGGGAGCATGCTCGGTGATGGCGCCTCGAAGATCTTCACCCGCGAACTGTGGTCGGGGAAGTGGGGGCGGCTGAAGTAGGGAGTGGGGAGCATGCTCGGCGATGGCGCTTCGACGATCTTCCTCCAGGGTTGATCGTTGGCGGAGGCAGCCAGTGGCTCCGGCATCGTGGCGGAGGTATGGGTGGTAGAGGGAATGGTAGAGGGATCTTCCAATGCATGGTGTCAGCACATGTATTTTGCATACACACAAGACATGAACTCACTGGGAGAGTGAACGCGAACCTCGCGAGGAACCAACGTCGCCGCCGGGGCGCGTAGCTTCCGTTGCGTCACGGTGGAAGGGAGCCCGTGTCCAAGCGACTCACGGAGTCTGCACTGCAGCTGGAGCTTGTTCGGACAGTGGTTGGGCGGGAAGGGGCCCTTGGTGCTCGACGTCGACGAACCGGTCGTCGTGAAGGCCGAGCTGGCCAGGTTCGACGCCTTGCGGGCGAAGGTAGACGTGGTGTTAGCGGCCATGGTAGGGTTCGCGACTACTGAGTAGGGTGGATTGAGGAGTGTTTGCGTTGGTGGGGAGTTGGGCGGTATGAAGGCCTCCTTATATACTGTTGGCCTCGCATTAGGGGTGGTCTAGACCCTTGGAAAGACATCGGATGAAGAGTGCTTACGAGCACACATAGGGGAACGGTCTGAATCACAATGAACGGAACAGCCATGAGTGGTAGAGCGGACATATCATAACTGGGAGTCACGGCTAGAATTGCAATGTTAGAATTCGAATCGGCCTGGGGTCTAAAGGTGTTAAACCATATCGCTCGAGGTCTAGAACAATTCAAATCCTTTAGTTGGATTGGAAACCGGTTCAACAAGCCGTATACGGGTGAGGTGACGGATCGCACCGTCGGGCATTTCTTGAATGGCCTAGCCATTCACTGCAAGTAGTCGGCCAGCACTTGACGTTGGCGTGTCCGGTCTCCGAGTCGGCAAACTGCATAGCCCCTCTACGCGCAGGTCTCTCGAACCAGTGGCAAGATCTGAAAAGCCATTTTCCGACCAGCAGCCTCAGTCCTCTCATGATTGAGTGTAGATATCTGTGGACGGTAGGGTCTACAGCTGAGCTGGGGCATAGGCGATTGACAAAGGAAACGAATCCTCCAGACTACTTATTTGTCGGACAAGTACTTACCACTGGACATAGTTAAGTTGTGTCGTGACGGAGCCAGCATCGCGCTGGCTGCTACCATTTTCGGTGAAGCTCGGAAGAGTTTCCCGCTAGGTGAGGTCTTGTCGCATAGAGTCGAACTTGGAGTTCCGGGGAAGAACAAAGACAAGCCAGTGAGAACGACGAGCCGTGACCAGCGTGACTCTCAACGTGCCACCGGCGCGGTCACGCATCACTACTCCACGTCACGGGTCAGGTACGGTTGTCCTTCACCATTACTTATCCCACTGAGATGGCACTGTCGAAGAATCCGTGTCCGGCACTCCGCCGCACTTGAGTACTCACATTGCGGGGGTGGGCTAAGGGCCACCCCGCCTCCCACCTTGTTGCTCCTCTGTGTGTACTCTTTGGGAACCTCGAGACCGCCGGACTGCCAAGCTCAACTCGAAGAAGAGAATGATGGAGAGGACGTACGTGAGTAAACCTACCTTCCAAGTTCTCAAACTCTCTCGATCGACTCAAGTCTAGATGAAGCGGCGAGCTTGGGAGAAATGCCGCACGACGAACATCAAGAACGTATCATGGTAAGTCTCTCCTACTATCGTTCTCTTCCAACTGAGTTGATTGGGGGCTGCCTCATCGAGAAGATCAACACCCGAAAGGTTTAATCATGAAGACGTGCCGATTCTCTCGTTCGACGACTTGTACACCCAAGCTCAACGTCATACCAGGCGCGCTGAGGCCGAGCAAGCCACAATCTCGCGCCATCCCGACCGAAAGCTCGCAGAGTGCTCGCAGCACTCGGCAGACTGGCTCCCGTACGACAAGAACCGGAATGTATCTCTCCAGTCGCTCTGCCACGAGAAGTTCCCAGCGGGCATGGCGCCCTCATCCATTAAGCAGCCTTCGGATGGGTTATTTAACTGGTGGGTGTCGGGATGGGGAACATCGTGTATCACGTATCGACTGGGCGGGCTTGTTGTAGTGTTGTGTTCACGTAGCTCGTGCAACACCACCCGCATCACAATCGGTGTATTCCTCTGCGTCGCACTACCCGACAGCCTGCCCGAGTATCGAAACTCAGGTGCATCCCGTGAGCTGTGTTGCCCCTATCTGCTCTGAATATCAGTGGCAGCGTCGACATCGGGTACGCCCGCTCTAGCTGCGATGGCGCTATCAACAAGCTCGGAGTCCAATATGTTTGGCATCTCGAAACATCTCCCTAGTCTTGACACTTCACAGTTAGGACTAGCTGGATGGTGTGTTGTTGTGGACGATGTACCGTCAGATAGTGTAATCAGCTGAGAGCGAACACCAGAGAGCCCAGATACCAGTCTCAACTTGAGACACTCTCGACTCCGATCTTGCCGCGTTGCTCAGTCTCAAACCGCTTGAAGAATAGCACTGCGCACGTGGTATTGGTTGTTAGCAATTCAATGCAACCTTCCTCTTTGATCCTATGAGTTCCCCGCATCTGCTTCCACTGTTACTTCGTTCGCTAACTCCCCTCACTGCCCTCTCAACAGCCCCTCATCTCAACGGGTTCCCGCTACTTCCCTTGCTCCTGCCCCCTCGCCTCCTCTTGTGACGTCTGTACCACGAATCACCAGGTATGTTCAATCGGCCCGCGCTCGGTACGGCCCCGCTCTCTGGGCCTCCTGCGCCGATCACACACCATCCGGGCGTGCTATGTCCTCAAGCCCGGTGCGAGTATGCCTCTCACGGTGAGCTTCCATCAACATGACTGCTGACGCGTCCGCCCGGACCCTCTGGGAGTAGTAGCACCAATGTTGAGGGACTTCTCACTCGTTCGCCCCTCGTCAACCTCTGCAACCTTCTCACACCCGTTCGCCCCTCACCGTCGTCCCTCCGCGAGCTTGTCGCGTCCGCCTACGTCGCGGTTGAATGGCGCTTGGGGAAACGAGTCCACGTCGCCGTCGTCACGCGCACTCTCATCCATCGGCACAGCGCCGAGCCACAACATTGCCTGCAGCACAGTCGTACCAGCTTGGGCACTGAGGCACTGAACGACCACGGCTCAGCAGATCCAACGGCCTCAAGGACTCAGGAGAAGCACGCACTCGGGACGAGCGCTCTTTTCAACAGAAGATGCTTCGCGAGGAGAGCGGGGAGTTGCATGACCGCATCCAGATGCTGGAGGACATGCTGGCTGGTGGTCCGTGGAAACCTCGCGAGCAAAGCGTGAACTCGGAAACCTGATCTCACCAGCCTTCACACTCGTCGCTCATTTCTGCTCTTCTCTCCTTCCGTACGCGCTCTCGTTTGGCCTCTTCCGCCCCCCTCCTCTCCACTACTTGTTTAGCTGAGCTCGGCGCTGTCAAAAGGTCGGCTGTGCGGTACCTATTGGGGTTCTGTGCGCGATCGCTCCGTAGCCATGATCCTCCGCGGATTTCTCGTCCTGCATGATCTTAGAGTGCAGCCTGAGCGCGTCGAAGACGAGATTCATAGAACGTATCGTATCATACACACCAGTACCGAGAACGAATTGGGATGGATTTCGCCTTTCGGCTAATGTGATCGGATGAGTTTGCATATATATCCTTGACCTTGGAAACTCAGACCTCAGATGCTCTCGCTGCAGTGCCGCGCGAACTTCCATAGTACAAGTCGCCGTCGGGGGACACACGACTCGTCCAAGACGGAGGCTAACGTCGTCGTGTAGGCAGTAGACGTCCCGCGTGAGTGTTCTTGTGATGCCACTAGTGAGGACAATGATTCTCCTAGACAGGGAGTACTAGGGGATGGGCGATGTGAACATGTCAAACTACGACCAGATCCAACCTCCATTGCAGTGTCGATTGTGATCAGTCTACACCTATTGCTTCCGCGTCACGCAAGGGGGATTCGCGATGATGAGGTACTGGTAACAAGACACCATCATGCATGAAACATAGGTAAAATGCATCAGTGTCCTCGTCTCGGAGCGAGCAATACGAGTGACCTTACCAACTGGAAAGTATAGTGAGTCACTCGTTAACATCGGCGGTCTCCAGGCAAACAGGACGGCGCATCATGAACGGAACGGCGCTCTTGCTTTGATGAAGGTAGATCGTTCCATCCTTGATGCAGTCGTCCGAGTACTCTATTCCATGCCTGTTGATAATGTGAGCAGGCCGGCGCAGAGTTCACACAATGAAAACCTACTTTTCCATAAGATGCACCTTGATTCTATCGCCACGGGCATCCCGCTGCACGCATAAAGAGCACGCCCATACAGCGCCTGGTGTCGTCAACAAGAGCGCGCCTTCGGGTTCACAAGCAGCAGAGGGATCGGCGAGCTCCCAAATATCAGTGGGATGGCGTAATTCGAGGTCCCAGAGAGCCGTGTGGCAGACGGGATGATGCAGCTTTGGGTCAGAGAGAATATCAGTAACCGTCAACATGCAGCTATCACGGCAGCGGTGCTGGTAGACGCACCGCGGCCTCCCACGAATAAATCTTCGACATGCTAGGGGGCGGTACTTGGTTACGTTCAACATATCTCGCTCGGGCCGACTGGCACTCTCTACACCTAAGCCGCACGGGGGATGCTTGTAGCTCCTCCTCCGTGGTCCGCGAAGGGTCGAGTCCCATGGCACGCATGATTTGCGATAAGGCATCGATGGTGGAACCGAGTTTGTACGGGGAGAAGGGGAATGCAAAGGGATGCCACCGGCGACCATCGTGCCACTCCGCCCCTCTCGGGGGTGTCGGAGGTATCGTAGCCAGCGTCGTATAAACTTCCATATTCTTGTTGTGCGTTCTCTCGAATTCATGGTACCATCGTGCATGCACGCGGGGTGCATGCGCGCAGGGATGGGAGAGTATGGCAGGATAGCGATAGAATGCATGCGGCCGCGATTTACTCTGTCGGGCGAACGGGCATCGCATGCACGGGAAAATCGCAATTCCAAGGCCGAGGACATCCACATCATCGGGAGGCGGCACTGGAAGACACGCGATGACCGCTTCAGTCAGTTCTTTCTTCCGCTCCTGCTCCCAGCGCACAGCGAGTTCGGGAACGATACGCGCAAAGTCCTCTTGGGTAACGGTCTGGTCTGCTGGTACGTCGGCGATAGCCCTGCACTCGTCCATCAATGCAAGGTCAACGGAGTCAGGATGATGATCCATCTGTGCGGCCCGAGGAAGCTGGATGTAATGGGCCAGTATCGCAGCCTGAAGCGCCGCGAAGCGCGGACGGAAGACTGCCGCAGATTCCTTCACGAGTCTCTGGTGCCGGCATGACCGCAAAATAGGATACATAGCCTTGAAAGCCTTCTCCCATGCTAGAAGGACGAACATTGAGTAATGGCGGCAAGATTCACAGCAAAGTATACGAGATCACATACATTTCGGGCTGAACTTGGAAGGTTGTCGTACGACTTGTAGTCCTTCCATCTTCCAACTGTCACGTTGAAGCATCTTAGCTTCTTGATCCCATTCTGATTCTTTGAGACGCTTGATGATCCTGTCCGATGGCATAAGTGGGGGACTTCGCAAGGTGTAGCCGCTTACTCTGTGAAGTGTTCGCGACGCTTTGCTTCGAAACGGCCAGCTCGTTCTTTCTGCCGCTTCTCGTGCCAGTCCTCACAGGCATTGACATACTACAAATGAATTCAGTTTCAGGGAGAGGATTGCAGCTACGGAAAGCACGCTCACTGGCAGTTGACCTGCTATATACGCCTTCTGCCTCTCAATGAGCTGCGACCTAGCCTCGTCTGTGATTGGCTTCGCAAATTAGTTGAGGTCTCGTATGAAAGAGTCGATGTGGTTCTTGCAGAGTCGAAACGCAAAATTGGTCTTGTAATATAGCTCGTCTCTAGCACATGTATTCTCACGTAGGCAGATGCATACAGCCTGGATCAGAGGGAAGTACGACTCACACCCTTTGGTTCTGATACACTCCAAACAGCTCCAGGAGGGCGCCGGCAGTGCTGAATGCCTCGTGTTGATCAACATCCAATATCTTGTCTTCGGCCTCATCGTAAGAGTATGACCTCCATGTGGCATGTGATTAGCTGAGAGTTAGGAGTGAACACAAGTGCAGTAACTCACAGCGCAATGACACAGTTCGGGCAATACCGTGCGAACCAAACCCACATTGCCTTCCACATGTGAGGCTTTCCACAGTTCTGCGCATATGGATCATCATCATGCATATTTGTGTTAGAATCAGTATTCAGGCATACGACATGGATGGTACGTACCTGACAGTATGTGCTGAACAAAAGGTTCAAGAACGCAGGTTCGCTCATGAACGGTGGACACGGCGGGAGGTTCCCCACATTCTCGCGTGCGGCGCGCCAGAGTGGCTCGTTCGAACGGTGTAGGAAGAACGTGCGGAATTGTTTGCATGTGCGCACGAGAACGAGCAGATCGCGAGGATCAAGGTAAGAGTACACCTGGTGTGTATTTATTGGTATTCAATTGAGCGCATCAATGGTAAGACGTCGGGAACGTACTTTGAGCTGAATCTCAATCGCCAAGTGCGGGAGATCTTGTAGGCTGCCTCTCCACCTCCATGACCTGAGGCCTCCGAGTCGCTGGGCGATACTCGTGGTTGAGTTTCCAACGCTCATGGAGGCTTGCGGTGCGTTGCGAGACGACATCACTCTCGGCAACACGTTGAAGGAAAGAACTTGAGTCTTGGTCCTCTTGGACCTACTCGGGATGACTCCGTAGAGTCACACTCGTGACTCGACGCGCCAGTCACAGTGACTCACGCGTCCGAGTGCCCTACTAGCTTAGCTACCTGAGTGCCATGTCCACCCACCGCTACGGCCCCTAAATTGCAAGTCGTATGTGCAGTTCTGATTTCACAAGCGAGTACAGTTACACATTGTATTCTCTGGCTCTCAAAATCCCGCCCAACGCTCTGCTTCAACCAACTAATCCAACACATGTCCATCGCCTCCTGCCCACCAAAAATCTTACAAGGACGAGTTTTCAAGCAACAGGATATGCCAAGCACCACTGTATATGACGTGGTATTGGGCTACTCAGTGGTGAGAGCAAAGACAACTATTGATACATGCAACATAACAACAGCACGGGCACTGCCCGATCACTGCGTTGAACCCGAACGTCGGCAATGAGCCTAGTTACAACATGAGAGCATGACCCAAAGTATTCTGCGACGAGCAGCCTTGTAGGCGTAGGATCGCGCAGCTCGATTTGTTGAGGCTTGAGGGTTCCTGGTCCCAGCTGTCAGCACCTACACCGAGAGCACTGAGGGATGAATAGTTACCCCATTCGAGGAAAGGGCCGAAGACATAGACTGCACCCCTTTGAGATCCAGGACGACAAAGGTGTTCGAGCTCTGCGGAACGTGCCAGCGAGTTCGACATTTCGAGTGACTGTCCGAGGATGAACGGCCGTGTTGTTTTAGGCGAAGTGATCTCATGATTCCTTGAATAGTGGCAGAGCCGCAACGGTCCGCGTTTGAGACTCAGGTAGTGTACAGGCAGCCTCAGGCTCTCAGATCGGCGGATAGCCAATAGAGGTCACCCGCAGATCAAACAGTCGGAAAATCTGGCGCGTGGCTGTGGTTCAACCGAGAAGCAAATGCCAAAGCGGACAAGAACGACTGAACTCGCTACCGCAAGCGAACGCGAGAGGGACCACAACAGGCCAAACAGGATAGGAATTCAAGCGGATTTCTCGTTTGGCAGTACGACACTCTTCCCTCCAGATGCAAACCAGGGGACTCTGCGTTTCAGGGAATGCGCATGAAGAGTGGATGTCACGTCCGTTGATCAGGGTGGAGGATCCCTGACGTCTCAGAACCGTAGCCTTGACCTCGACAGCAAACCGTACCTCCAGTTCAACGAGGTGCTCGAGCGCCTTCGGGCGCCAGAGACGAGCGCACGCAGCTGCACTGTTTTCTTTCTGTCGTCCAAATGAACAAGCACCAGTCGATAGCGAGATCGACCTCAGCGTTGCGGAATAGTAAGCAAAGTGTGGAAAAGAAAGCACGCACCTGCCAGCGGTCTGATGTGGAACAGTGAGCCTGACACCCTTGTTCTCCTTCGTGCACGGAACGAGCGCATGTGCATGCAATAGCGTGAGTGCTTTCACGAACGAAGTACTTCGCGTTCCGCTCGAGCTCTTTCCGGCGTACTGGGAGGGGCTTGAATAGCCCGGACATGGAGACGGTTGTTCCTCGCTGTATAGGGACCACTGTAGTCAAATGTGCTTTCACAAGACGAGGGAGGAAGTCATACTCACCTCCCACGCGGCCTTGCTTTCTTGCTCCTGACTTCAAGACCTATCCGTTGGAACTCTATGTGTCGACGGGGGCTTCTGAGGCTGTTGCGGTGAGGACTGATCCGGACTCAGCGAGGGCGCAGAGGGAAGAGAGCGCTTCACCTCTGAAGCCAAATGTCGCGACGCTCTCGAGGTAGGTGAACGCGGTAGACTTGGAGGTGTGGTGTTTGAGCGCTATGGAGCGCTGCAAGGCAGAGTGGATGGTTTCACCGCGAAGTGAACAGAACGAGAGCGCGCACTATCCAATGTCAAGTGAACACCACTTACAGATGGAGTTGTAGTCCTCATATCGTATGTCACTGCCATTGTCCACGACCTCGTATGTTGGTCGCGCCAGCATCAAGACTGAAGTTCTCTTAACCGGTAGGTCGACTACATGACTTGTGTACGGAGCCAGCATCGAGAGCTTTGATGCCGCTGAATTGCGCTGAGAGGACCTGCCAGAGTCTGCTGCCACGCTTGGTGAGGCTCAGAGAAGTTTCCAGCTAGCTGATTACATGGGAGGGACAGGACTAGAACCCAAGCCGAGAGACAAGCGCCTGCTGCGTCGTGACTCTCGACGCGCCAGTCACGACGACTCGTGTGTCAGTCACGCGTCACTGCTGCGAGTGTGACGCGTCCAGTTCAAGTTCGAGGCCGCACAACCACTGATCGAGAGGATATTGCCCCGATTGTTTTATAGTACAACACCTGCTTCACACCTCGATGAGAACGTGAGCTCGGTAGATGGCATGCAGGACGCTGAGCGGTCAGTATCGCAAGGGTCAGAACTAGGAATGTACCATGGTAAAGGTCAGTCTCCCCTCTCGTCCTCTCCCCACTGTTTTGATGTGCAACATCCCCAACAAAGCCTTTCTCTCGGGTACATAGTATGAAACAACGCGAATCTAGCAGACACGCACCAGAACACTTCTGACAACATCTCGACCTCATGAGCCTCGAAGCAGCACTGTGCACTGGAGGTGCCGTGATGTCTTAAGCAGGACTCGCTGGACGGTTGTGGACGATGTGCAGTCAGACGGCGAGTCGACTCCGGTCCTAGACCTCTGTACTCGAGTACTACTCAACATCAACATTGACAGTGGCCCACATCGTGGGGGTGGGCTAAGAAACACCCCGCTTCCACCTTGCGAGTCACTCCTCTGTGTATACTCTTTGGGAACCTCGAGATCGACGGACTACCTGGCTCAACTCGAATAAAAACTGATGGAGGGGACGTACGTGAGTAATTTCTTCAAGTTCATAATCTCTCTCGATCGTCTTAAGGCTATATGAAACGGCGAGCTCCGGAGAAATGCCGGACGACAAACACCAAGAACGTACCATGGTAAGTCTCCCCTCTTGTTCTCCGCTCTCTGGGCCGCCTGGGCCACACACGTTCCAGCTATGTCCTCAAGCCCGGAGCGAGTCCGCCCCTCACGAGTCACGGGGAGCATCCATCGACATGACTGCGAACTCGTCGTTGAGGGCCGCCTCGGGACTTCTTACACTCATTCGCCCCTCGTCATACTCTCGCGAGCTTGTCCCCCGCCTACGTCGCGGCTGAACAGCGCTTGGGAACACGAGTCCGCGTCCGAGCAGTCGTTGCGCCCCCTCGTCCATCGGCACAGCGCCGAGCCACAACATTGCCTGTAGCACAATAGTACTAGAAGTACTAAAGTACGAGATCCAACCACTTCAAGAGCGCCTTCGAGACGAGCGCTCGTTTGAACAGCGGACGATGGATAGGCTGAGCGAGGAGAATCCGTGTCCCCCCATCCAGATGCTGGACGACACGCAGCACGCAGTCTGGAAACCTCGCCAGCACAACGCAAGTTTGTACTTTTATCCTATCAAAATTCACATATGTCGCTCATTTATGCCCCTTCCATGTGCGCGCTCGTTTGACCTCTCCCGCTCTTCTCTCCCCTACCAATATGGACCGTCCAAGTCGGCCTCGACTGTAACCTCCTACCTCACACTATTCATTTAGCTGAGCTCTGCGCTGTCAACGTTCGGATGTTATTGTACTCAATGGCGTTCTGTGTGAATGCTTTGTAGCCATTCCTCAGCACGTCCTAGTCCTAGAGTGTAGTCCGAGTGTGAAGAGGAGATCCATAAGACGTATTATAACACACCATTAAACAAGGACGAATTTCCGAGGCGGATTTGACTTTCGGCTAATGTGAGCGGATAATTCTTTCCATGTATCTTGACCGCTCAGGTGTTGTCGCCGCAGTGCTGCGCCAACTTCGTCTGGAACGAGCCATGGCCGCCGAAGGCATTGGTGGTACAAGCGCGCCGTGGCACGACCGACGGTGACTCGTACTATAGCTAGTTAACGTCGTCGTTCAGCGGGGCTCGCCGGTCTTACCGAGTCGGAAGACGTCCCGCATGAGTAATCTTGTGAAGCCACCAGTGAATCTCCTGCATACGAGAACTAGAGGATGGACAACGTTGACGTGTCAGATTGTGACCAGATGGAGACTCGACTGCAATGTCTATGGTGATTAGTCGAACTCTACACCTATTGCTTCCGCGCCGCGCCCAATTAGATCGGGGGAGGACTCGCGGTGATGAGGCAACCAGACACTATCGTACACGAAACCTAGGTAGCATGCATCAGTGTCCTCATCTCGGAGCGAGCAATGTGAGTGACCGTACCAATCGATCAAGTATAGGTCACTCATTGCCATCGGTCTTCACGCAAACAGGACGGCGCATCTTGAAGTGAACAGTGCTCTTGCTTTGATGAAGGTAGATCGTTCCATCCTTGATGCAGTTGTCCGAGTACTCTATCTCATGCCTGTTGATAATGTGAGCGGGCCACACAGGACCAGTGTAGAGCTCACACAAGTAAAACCTACTTCTCCATAAGATGTGTCTTCATTCTATCGCCACGGACATCCCACCGCATGCATAAAGAACACGCCCATACAGTGCCTGGTGTCATCAACGACAACGCGCCTTCAGGTTCACCAGCAACAGAGGTGTCGGCGAGCTCCCATAGGGGATAGCAGCGAGAGGACGACCACTCCGTAATATAGTGGGGATCAAAGGCATGATCCAGCTTCTCGTAGGAGAGGATATCAGTGACCGTCAGCGTCTAGCCATCAAGACAGGGGTGCTGCTATACGTACCGCGGCCTCCCACGAATAGGTCTCGGAGAATCGTGGTACTTCGTTGCGTTCAATTCTGGTCTTCTCGCAACGTCTACACCCAAGACGCGCAGGGCATGCGTCTAGCTCCTCCTGCGTGGTCCGTAAAGGATCGAGTCCCATGGCATGCATGATCTCGGACAGGTACCGCAGGGTGGTGCCGAGGTCGCGCACGGGGAATGAAAAGGGATACCACAATGTATAGCGCCCCTGCCCTGTCGGGGTCGTCGCGGCAACTGTCGGATACACTTGCATGTCCTTGTTGTACCTTTTTTCGAAACTGTATTCGGGCTTTTTATGCGCGCAGGGATGGCCGAGTATGGCAGGATAGCGACAGAATGCACGCCACCGTGAGGGTCGAGCGAGTGGACAATTCCTGCATTCGAAAAGCGCAATTCCAAGGCCGAGGACATCCACATCGTCGGGTGGCGGTGCCGGTAGATGTGCCATGACCGCTTCAGTCAGTTCTTTCTTGCGCTCCTGCTCCCAGCGCGCAACGAGTTCGGGAACAAGACGCGCAAAGTCCTCTTGGGTGACGTTCTGGTCTGCCGGTACGTCGGCGATAGCCCTACACTCGTCCATCAATGCAATGTCGACACCGTGAGGATGATAATCCATATGTGCGGTACGAGGAATCTGGACGTAATGGGCCAGTATCGCTGCCCTTCGGGCAGCGAAGCGTGGGCGAAAGACTCGCAGGCCTTCCTGCACGAGTCTCTTATGCCGGTATGGTCGCAAGATAGGATAGATAGCCTTGAAAACCTTCTCCCATGCTAGAAGAACGAACATTGAGTAACGGCAGGAGGATACTCAACAAGTACACGAGATACCATACATTTTCGTGTCAACTTGGACGGTTGTCGTACCACTTGTATGTTTGCGTGCCGTAGGTTTTCGATAATCCGATATTGAGACTGCGCAACTTCTTTATTCCACCCCGCTCCTTCGAGATGCTTGATTATCCTGTACGGTAGGGTGAATTGGGGATAGACGACGGTCGGAATGTGTAGCTACGTACTCTGTGAGGTATTCCCTATGCTTGGCTTCAAAATGGGCAGCCCTTTCTTTCTTCCGTTCATCTCGCCAGTCTATACAGGCATTGACACACTAGGGTTTAGAATCAGCTTCCGCCTGAGGGAGAGCTCGTAGCTAGGCAAAGCACACTTACTGGCTGTCTAGCTGCTATATTCGCCTTCTACCTCTCAATGACCTGCAATCTAGCCTCGTCTGTGATTGGCTTTGGAAGTTGATCGAGTTCTTGTATGAACGTTTCGAGATGGTCTTTGCGGAATCGAAACGCACAACTACTGTGATCGCTCAACCAGCGTCTAGTACACACTAATATTGGGTAGCAGGCAGATTGGTTAGACAGGAATATGACTCACACAGCCTGATTCCGATACACTCCAAATAGCCCTAAGAGTGCGCCGGAAGTGCTGAATGACTCGTGTTGATCAACATTCAATATCTTGTCTCGGGCCTCGTTGTAAGAGTACGACCTCCCAGTAGTATGCGGCGATTAGCTGAGATGAGATTTACAAGCGAACACAAGAAGCAGCAACTCACAGTGCGAGGACACACTTTGGACAATACCGCACGAACCAAACCCACATCGCCTCCCACACAGAGGACTTTCCACAATTCTGCACGATAGAGCTGTTTCGAGACGGACATGATATAACGATGTGGCAGATGGTGACCTACCTGACAATATGTGGTGAACAAGAGGTTCATGAAGGCGGGTTCGCTCATGAATGGTGGACACGGTGGGAGGTTGCCCGCGTTCTCACGTGCGGCGTGCCAGAGCGGCTCATTCGATCGGTGGAGGAAGAACGCGCGGAATTGTCTGCATGTGCGCGCGAGAACGAGTAGATCCGGAGGACATAGGTAAGAGTACACCTACTTGGCATTCAATAAAGAGAATCACTGGAGAGACTTCGGGCACGTACTTTGAGCTGGATCTCAATCGCCAAGTGCGGGAGATCTTGTAGGCTGCCTCTCCACTTCCAATGACCCTGGCAGGGCTCTGAGTCGCTGTGCATTATTCGTAGTTGCGTATACGACGCTCATGGATGCTTTCGGTGCGCTGCGAGACTGTCGGCAACGCGTAAAGGGAAACAACAGGAGTCACTCAGTCAGGATGACTCCAATAGAGTCACACCCAGTCTCGAAGCGCCGTTCACTGTAACGCGTCGGTCACGCACTAGAGCAGCGGCATAGGTGAGAGACAACGTCAACGTATGTGCGGCGATGTGTCATACCGCGGGGATGGCTATTATATTCGTCGGCCCACTAGATTACAAGACTCTCCTATAATGCCTCTTCTCATGCTGCCTTGCCACAGTGTTGCTCACTTCGGTGAAAATCATCCTCGCTAACTCATCTCACACTCTGCCTCACAGCGCTGAGGCCCACACCTCCAACCTTACCTCAGAGTCACTTACGGATCACCCACCTGGGCTCGGGTCGGTCCAACTGAATTTTGCATGGCATTGCCGAGAAAGTAGGAGCTCGGGCGCTCACCGTGCCAAAGCGCTAGTGCATTCTGCAGTATGAGATGATCAGCTACCATCGCGGGCGGACAATACTAGTATCAACCTCGAGCTCCATGTCCGCCGAACGGCCCCATGTACCCAACGCAGTACGACCGAGTGCGACTCGTACAAAAGCAGTCGGCTAGCACTCACTCTTGCTGATCATGACGACGGAAATGGATGCGCGCAAATATTCTTTCCTAGTACACGATACGTGAGATATGTCGTGTGCTTGCTCGCCATGTTCCAGCGCCCGACAGAGGAGGAAGATGAGGGGTACGCTACGGTCACAATCGTTAGCCCTACATGCACACCAGCCATTACCGTCCGACCCGCGACCTCGGCAAGAGTATCGGTCTTTGCCCGTCCAACATCTGCTTCAGTGCCCTCTCCTGCTTCTCCCCCGGTGCCTTCGACCGGAGCGAATTCACCGGCCGCAACGGCGGTAACTGCGCATTCTCAAAGAGCACGTGGAACCCCTGCCTCAGCCGCGGGACGCACGCGTCGATGTCGAGCTGCCACGGATTTCGCCTACGCAAGAGCAACGAGCCTGTCGAGAACGGCCTGACGAGGTGCCGCAACTCCTTGGGGAACTCGGGGTTTGGCCGAATGGGCTCGGAGGAGATGTCTTGGATCAGCTTGATGTTCAGCACACGGTGTCCGGCGTGGCGCGGGTGCTCGTCTGGCACGAACGTGCATACTGCACCTCCTACATATATGAGTGTCAGCGTGGATTGTCCATCCTCGAATGTACGACGTGCGACGCACCTAGCCATGGAGAAGGTGTACGCGCCTCGCCGACTCTCCAGGTGAGTGCGTTCGAGAGGGGCGCAGTCTGGTACACAGCGTCCTGGCCCATGAAGTGCCACCAGTGCATGCGCGAGCCGAGGTCGAGGTAGAACGGCTGTTTGAACGAATGGATGAGGACCGGGCGCGTCTGTTTGATTGCCGCGCGCTGCATCCCCATCTTCCTCGCGAGCGCAAGCGTTTCGCGCGAGACGAGGCCGTCACGGAGCAAGATGTCGCACAAGACGTGGTAGGCCGGGTTCGTGGCTACGATGGGCAGCTGCAGGCGCCATTTGAGACCGTGGCTGGCCGTGAGGTCTTTGCCGTTGTTGAAGGCGAGTGGAGAGGGGCTGTACATCGTCCTGAACCGGATCTCGCCCGCTGTCGGAGGAGCTGGGCCGGGCTGGGTGTAGTAGTAGAGGAAGCCCTTGGTGTCGGGGGTGAAGGTGGTGCCCTCGGCTCCTGGTCGGACCCTGCAGTATGGCCGACGATTGTCTCCCTCGACTGGAGTTGCGGGAGGTGCGAGAGCGTCCCAGACGAGAACGTACTGCTGAGCGGTAGGGAGGTGGATGAAGTCGGCTTCTGTGAGACGTTCAGGACGGAGAGTGCGGATGGCGCCTTGGACGTAGTGAGCCTTGGACTCGTCTGCTGTTGTAACCTCTTCTTCAGCAGCCGTTGAATACGAGCACGCCGGAGGGACAGTATGCGTGCGCAGGACTGATGCGAGTGTGTAGTGGCAAGAACTGGAGAGCATACCGGTACTGGATCTGGCTAGTCTCCGAGACCCAACGTAGCTACTCCGATGAGGGTCCTTTCCTGAGGTATGTCCAGGAAGTAACGGGGTGTGTGTTTGCTGGGCGTTGGCTCTACTCAAGTGCCGACGTACGCATGTCTCTCTGAGCCTCGAGTGTATGCAGCTGTGAGCACGTATTGCGGAAGCAGGAGGGGAGAGCGCATGGCGAGCCAACAGAGATCGCATATGCTGGTGGACAAGACGGTTTCGCAAGAGCAGGACCCTTCAAGACTTGGCTAGACTGTCGGTGTCCAATCTGCAAGGGTAGTGTGTATAGACAATCAGGATTTTGAAGGTTTATGGGGAGGTGGCGGCGAACTCTGGTAGAGGTAGAGGCGCGAAAGAATTGAGACTTGAGTGCCAGAAGGAACTTCCTGGGAACTTCTGTCACTGTGCGCATTTGCAGTTGGGCGCTTGGCCACGAAAAATGCAACCAGCTGTATACAGTCACGTGCGTGTTGAACGCGAACGCGTCGCGTCGCGTTGGTCCGTTGAACTTGAAGTTGTTCCTCCACTTGGCTCTCTAATCAAGCCCCGTCTACCTCATAAAATGACAAACGTTCTGCGCGTACCCAAACTCGACCTCCCAGCCGTTCTTGCTCAACAAAATCCACAACTCGACCTGCGCCTGGAGGCATACGAAGCATCCACACGCAACTTCCTCAAAGCCGTCTCGAACTACACACAACGCGCGGTGACGGAGATCACAAACCGCAAGAACAACTATAATGCGGAGAAGAAGAAGGTCGCGGAGAAGACGCAGCAGATCGAGATGGAGACGAACCAGTGCAAGTTAAAGGAAATCGAGCTCATTGCTGGTGCGTCTTCGCATGAGTACGACAATGGCGAGCGAGTGTGGTGGTGCTGATGCTGTGGCTCGCGTACAGTGCTGGACAAGGAGCAGGAGGAGAAGAAGGAGAGCGAGGCGAGTGTCGCTACGTTCCGGAGGCAGCTCGCGGCGATCAAGGAGAAGTGCGCGTCGCTCGACGCTGAGATTGAGCTACATAGGAGGAATGTAGCGAATCTCATGCGAGGTATGTCGTCTTTCTTCTTGGCTCAACTTTGCTCTATACACGGTCTACACGAACACGATGGGGAGGTCGATGGATCGCGCCCATTGCTTGCGCGGGATGGTTCGGAGTATCTTTGTCTCTCGTCTATCCTATCTATGCGAGGGGAGTATCGTCGTCGCGGTGATACGTATATAGTCTTCGAAGTTGTCCCAGGACTTGCTTAGACATAGCTTCGAATTCCGTGTTGGGTCAAAATACGAGCTCCAGCGCACTTTTTGCTTTTTGCTGGTGAAAGTAGCGTGCTTTGAGTGTCACAGTGGCCCGAAGTGCAAATACCGCTCGTTATTCGCTGTGCACCATATCCCACTATTCCCCGATCCTGACCCTTATATCCCAGAACGGAAACGCGAACAATCCATCCTCGATGCTCACGCCTCTCGAACACACCCCGAGCTCACCGCATGCGAAGATCGGCTGAAATGCGCGATAGAGGGCATCGACAAAGACAAGATCCTCATCCGCTTCACACATCTGGATCCAGATGAGCTCAATCGCGAGTTCAGCCTCGTCATCGACGTCTCGAGTCGGTCGTACAAGGGTGCGCCTATGCCTGTTCCCGTTTGTTTGAACTCGTGTGGCTGATGACTGAGTTGTTTCGGTGTCAACCTACAGTCCCGACAACCACACCGTACCTCCCTATCCTGCCTATCTTGCTAGATGAGCTCAACGATTCGAGAGATATCTACGTGTTCGTTCGACATGTACGGGAAGCTTTTCACGAGTTGGCCGTGCAAGGGCGATAATCCGCTCCTTTATGTTTCCCTTCCGGTTATGATCACTCGACACTGGCAGTCTTACTCCCTAGTGCTTATATTCAGGCCCATTTTGTGCACAGCAACTTGACGCAGTGGAAGCGTGCAGGGCTCATATAATTGCAACCCTGAAGTCCCTGGATCGAAACCAGGAGTTGCTATAACATTTTGGATGTCCTCCCTCCATGCGCCTGTGGCTGTCGCGCCTCTGCAATATGTATGTAAGCGCTAAAGTGATTTCATCGTTGACCGCATAGATTCGAATTTGGGCTTTCCAGGGGTTCAAAGCGCGTGACGATGACGCGCTGTGGACATTCGTCCAACCAGCGACTCGAAGAGGTGCAGCGCCTTGTAGTGGGTCTCTGACGTCACGACTCTCAATGACCTCAATATGAATGACGTTGTCAGCCCCCACCAGGCCACGGACATATAACCTCTCCTCAAGCCCCCACCTCTCTTTACCACCTTCTCTTTCAACGACGACCTCGACTCCTTTCACGACCAATTCCTCCTCAACAACGACGAACACTACCACAGCCATGTCTGAGCTTCCACCGAAGTTGACTACCGAACCCGGCACCCCTTCCCGCGAATGGGCCCACTCAACCACAACTGCCGCCTTTGCCCCCACAGAGCCCGCCATCAACAGCTTCAATTCTAACACCAACCCCGCCCCCGTCCAGCCCACCACCGCCGGTGTATCACTTTCATCCACCAACGATGCTAATAAGGGCACGTTCGACCCTAGCTACGTCGAGGCTGACGTCCCCGGCGCGTACCCCGTCACCCCCGGCGACCACGACCCCACCCGTCAAGCGTCCTTGCAAGAGACGGCTCGCTCCGCTACGCAGCAGACGTCGATGTTCATGCAGAACGTTGCCGTCACAGCCGCCCAGTACCTACCCCAGGGTGTAGTCGACACCGTCTCTTCATACATTCGTAAGTGATCTCTATCTACCGCCCATCGACACATATGCGCGCATATACTCACCAGTATCTGTCAGCGACCTCGTCTACAACCTCGACCATGTCCAGCGCTCGTGCATCTGAACACGATCAAGAGCACAAGACCTCTCTGCCCACCACCGAGCTCTCTGGTGCAGGTAACCGCGAACGTGTTGGAGGTATCGGTTCTCTTCCCGGCCCTGTTAACGAGACTGGTGTCCCCAAGCTCCCCGACGAGCGCGAGAGCGACGAGCGGTACATCACCGCTGCCGGCGCAGCGGCCGCGGTCGCAGGCGGTGCATACGTGCTCAAAGACCGCATCCTTGGCGCCGTCCCTTCTCAGGAGCAGGCAAAGCAGACAGCTCAACAAACTGGACAGTCTGTCCAGAACACCGCTCAAAGTGCTGCGCAAACCGTAAAGCAAACAGGTACGTCTGCATATGTTGACCATCTGGAGCCGTTTACTCACCACCCACGGTTCAGTTCCAGGCTTGCACTCGACCGCCGTTACTTCCTCCACGCTCCCCGCCCACGAGCCATTTGGTGCTAAACCCGGAGATCGCTCTCTCGGCGTCGGTGCACTTCCAGGAAATCAGAGCGAGGCTAGTGTTGCTTTGCTTCCGGATGAGTCCGCGCATCCTCAGTATGACTCCGGCGCCGTTAGTACCCGTGCCCAGGTCGCCCTCCAACCCTCCGAGGAGACAACGGGCAACGAGGCAGCCTTTTGGGCTATGCGTCATGTCGGTGGCGTCGGCGCACTCGTTGGCGATCACAACGAGAAAGGCGTCGGACAGCTGCCGGATGAGCGGTCGGCGGGCACCTCGCAACCCACCCTCGGCACGGGTGCCATCCTCGGTACTCGGGACAATCAGGGCAAACAGGGTGTGAATGTGCTTTCTGCTGACGGACAGGGAGTGAACACCTCTTCCGCCCATAAACAGCCGATAAACACTACCAGCCTTAACCTCGGCACCGGCGCAATCCTTGGCACGCGCTCCGAGCAGGGCAAGCAAGGTACCCAGGTCCTCTCCGCTGAGAAGCACGAGAGCATCAAGCCTCAGCAGTCTGAAAAGGCACCTGTACCTCCCGCGAAGAACGATGGTTCGAACAAGGCGGCGACGGGTGCCAGTGCCCCCAAGGGTCAGACCGAGAAGGTGAGCCTCTTATCTATATCATCTAAGAGCGTGGACAGACGGCGTGGGGCACGGGGCGTGGGCAGCATCAGCTCCCTGGCGATGCGGGGACGGGTCGCTTTGCATCCGAGCCTCCAGAGGAAGCTCGAGAGCATGACACCCATACTGACGTACTCAACCTCAACCTCAATCCCCGTGTGCATGCACTAGGTGGAGAGCGCGCGATGTGGGGTGGGATCCCGTTGAATGGGACCCGCGCGCGCGAGGAACGAGAATAAGACGCCGTGAGTGCCTGCCTGATCGTCCGTCCATCGTCTTTCTTCGTACCGTGTTCGTCATTCGTCATTGATTTGAACCTGTATGCTGACACATCCCGCCGCAGGGTTCCGGCTACGACACGGACTACCACCCCGCCGAGCTGAACCCTCTCAAGGAGGGGTCGACGGATCCTGCCCACGATGCGAGTGAGGGAGAGAAGAGCCTCGGAGCGACGCAACCCGATGCCACCATTCCCGGCGACAAGGAACTCCCATCGCACTCTGAGAACGAGCCGTCGCAGAAGGAGCACAAGGCGACGTTCATGGAGAAGATGAAGGGCGAGGCCAAGATTCTCATTGGTAAGATGGAAGGCAAAGACGAGAAGGTCGAGCAGGGCCAGAAGATGAAACGTGGCGAGGCGAAGGCTCTGGAGGCGAAGGCCATGGGGACCAAGTCGCATTCTGGGTGAGTATCGCAAGTTGGTGCTCAAGGATAGGACGATCTTTGTTGGGCTTAGTGTACGACTATTCGGACCTTGTACTGCATGGTAGCATACTATATCAATTCTATGGCTGGCTACTGGCCCGTGTATTCAAAAACGGCATATGACTGGTACAGATGCGTGCTCACAAGGCCCCATGACTGTGTTTCTCCTCGGCTTCGTCCTTTGCAGCTTTCTGGCATCGCACCCACTCATCCGTTTGGAACGATGTTCCGAGTCTTTCGACATCACCGCACGATTCTCCGCGTCTTTCTACATACTCCACAATCCCACCTGCGTGTATCTCAGCTTGTAGCATTCTTACGGTACAGGGCATTTGAGATTGATGGTGGAGATCTCCCCCCGACTCCGTTAACGGGGCTGTATCTCCACAGCGTAACGTTGGAATGGATCTATCTCCGCAGCGTAGAGAGGTAGCTCCATTCCGTGGATCCGGTGAGAGTGAGCATGAGCAGCATACACATAAATACCACTCTCTCTGTAACGGCGTATCCCGCCTTTTTTCTCAGCCGAGACAACACAAACGCCGCAGCGAAAGTGAGTGGAAGGGCCCTTCAGCAGCCTTATGTGAGTCTTGAGGCTTTCGCGATAGCGCATATATGCCGACTGAGTACTACTGAGCCCCCGGTCCTTGGCAGATCTAGAAAACGAAAACATGGTGCACTGGCAGCTGCCCGACGATGTATATTTTCATATCCTCCATCATGTGCGCTCCCGCTCCGACATCACCCAGTGCCGTCTCGTCTCGAAGAGGTGGGAGCAGATCGCGGCCAGGCAGGTGCTGCGCACTTGCAATGTCGTCCTCAAGGAGGGCGAGCATGTGGCGACGCCGCCTTCCGTCGCTTCTTGTGCGAGTATGAGCCTGGCCCTGGCGGCGGGCCCCCGGGTCAAGAACAAGAACCTGAGACTCGGAGGAACTTGAACGCTTGCGCCGTTACAAGCACAAGCAATCGCGGACTCCTCTCCGCGACTCGGACACGCCGGGCACGCGGACCGCGACGGTTCTACTTCCTTACCGGTCACATCACGCTCGCCGTTGGGTGTGTCTCCCGGGGAGAGTCGAGTGCGAGTGCGACGCGCGCCGCGCTCGAGGAGGTCTTTGAGTACGCCACGCGCTTGACGAGTCTGGCGGTGGAAGATCTGGAGGCGACACTGTGCGCCGTGCCCCGGCTGGTGCGGCTGTGGTCTGCGCTCCCGTGCCTCCGGAGATTCGCAGTCGGGTACGAGCCCGCCACCGGCGGCGGGTCCAGTCGCGGTCGGCCAAGACCAACGGAGACTCCGAGTCGGAAAGATAAGGACGGGGACGGGGACAGGGACGCTGGCAGCATGGAGGAGATGGAGAAGGATCCGGACATAAGGTCACAGCGCGATCGGAGCTGGGAATCAGACCGCATCCTCCGGTCTAATAGTGATAGAGGCACACGATTTCAACTGTCTGCGGTGAGGGATCTGTACGTGCGTTTCGGGTCGAGGAGGAACGTCCCGCTCGGTCTGTGGGTGGATGCGTGTCCGGATATGCGGCGGCTGCATGTGGTCACGGACGAGAGCGCTGCGCTCATGATGGTCTTGAGGGTGAGTGCTTACTGCATTCTGGTAGCATGGAGTGGAGTGGCGGAAGGCTGATCATCGGACGGTTGGGCAGGAGCAGCCTCAGGATGCCCAGGGGGGAGGCGCGCCGTGCTTTACGATGCGGTTCCGGTTGGACCATTACGAGGAAGCAGAGTCCGACGAGGAGGGAGAGGATGGGCGGGAAGCGGGTGTGTAAAGTCGACATCGGAGGAAGGGAATGCTCCGAATGCTAGTGAGAAGGGGAGGATGTTCCAGTCTTAGCGACGATCTTCACTGCGAGGTCATAGATGGAAGTGGAGTCCTAGCTATGTGAGGTACAGAGCCCACGCGATCACTGCGCCCGGGAATCCCAATAACAGTGTTTGACGTGCAAACATACTACGTGTACGAATCATGTTCTATTCTTCATGCGTACTGTTTGACTTCTGTGATGCAATACCTGTACAATTCGAGAGATCGGAGAGTCTTGAGAGAGATAGACGGAAGTTTAGTACGCGGGACGGCTGCATCATTGGATTGACCTTGGAATGCAACTCCTCGGAAGAGGAAACAGGGATATCACGGCGACGTACCATATCAATTGGCTTGCAATGATAGACGATTTAGGCAGTTCGTTGACTCCCGTGAGTGGGACAGCCAGTCTTCGACTATGACACACGGTTCATATGTCACTGTCTGTGACTGAGCGTGTGTTAGCAGAATGGAGTAGGAGGCCTCGAAACATTTACCTGCTTATACAGAAACCCGTTATCGTTGGGTACTGTATGCGATGAAGGGCATTCATTAGGAAATGATGCTCTGTCACCTTCTTCACATGAAGATCAGGACGAAGTATGTAGCGTGGCGATCAAATGGAGGCAACTGAACAACAAGGAGTATAAGATCAGCTCACCGTATGCCTCCTCGACATCCTCTGACGAGAACTTGCCCTTCCTCCCACCTCTGAAACGAGACCTAGATCAAAACAGATCACACTGTGCATATAACATGTCAACACCTCTCGTGAGTCAGTTGTCCGCCCACCGTTCGCACGAAACATCAGCGCTCCCTCCGTGGCGACGAGTCCGGCTCAACACAGACATCCACACCTGCATTATGGAACATGTCTACCTCCGCGCGGACATCCTGCACTGCCGCCTGGCGTGCAAAGAGTTCGAGCGACTCGCGGCGGTGCAGCTCCTTCGGCACTGCGATATCGGGCTCCGATGCGCAGAGCACGTCAGGTCCTTCCGAAACTTCATGTTCGCGCACGACCACCGCACATGCGCGATACACGTTCCTCATGGTGGCGCGAGCACGGAGAGCGAGGGCAAGACAACAGTAGTCGTGCCGCGCCGATTCTACTTCCTAGTCGGGCAGATCACCCTCGCGCTTGGTCATGACGAGCTCGCGGAAGACCTAGAGCTAAACGACGGGAGTCAAGTTCGGGACGCGCTAGAGGAAGTATTTGACAACGCGAAGAAGCTCACTTGCCTCGCAGTACGGGACGTCGACGCAGTCCTGAGCTTTGCCCCCTCCTTGCTCGCGAAGTGGCAAGCCCTTCCCGACCTGCGCGTCCTGGCCATCGACTACAGGCGTATGGGGTTGGGGTCGGGCCCGTCTCTAACCCTGCTAGCGTCCGAGGAGGTGCCGAGTTCGGCTCCGGAGTGGAAGTCCGACTGGATGCTGCGGCACGAGCGGGGAGTGGAGTTCGCGCACGTCACGCATCTGTATCTGCACTCGGGGGAGAAGGACGTCCTAGAGGTCCTCGCGCCGTGGATGCAGGCGTGCAAGGGCACGCAGAGCTTGCATATCGCGAGCGGCGACGACGAGTCGCACGGGACTCCGCTGCAGGTGAGACCCCCTCTCGCTCTTTCTTTCTTTCTGTTTGGCTTGTGAGTGGGACGGAAGAGGCTGATTTGGCATATGGGATGGTCAGGACCCGGATGCGCGGAGCAGCACGGAGAAGCCGAAGCCGCTGCCTACCGTCACTCTCCACTTCCGCTACGGTGGAGCAAAAGGTGCTTTGCAGGACCTTGGAGGGCAGGACCTCCAGATCGTCCAGCCAGGGACTTGGTTTGAGGACGAAGATAGATTGCCTCATGAAAGCTACTCGGTTGACGGGCCCGCTGTCGGAGAGATGAGCGGTTAACATATATAGGTCAAAATAACGCACTGGATAGAGCGACTCGGACGTGTCAACCTTGATAGCAGATCATGGGCAGGATGGCTCTGTGGTCTGTGCTTCTGCGTTGTTGTCGTTCAACGGGCATTCAATGACGCTGTAGCATGGATGAACCACATAGAGAGGCTTGTACCCTGAACGCCTGTACGTCAACAGCAGCCTAGTGTGTGTAGACAGTGAGGAGGAAGGCGCACCAAGTGACTGTCGGAGTATATCGCTGCGCGCTGACGTAGAACAACATAGCACACAAGATGTGCCGCAGTCGGAGGCTTCAATGAATGATTCTCATTGGAGAGATGACGCCCTCAGCTGTATGGGAAATAGATACACAATTTGTCAGCGGTTGCTAGATGTCGTCTAAATGACTTCAAGTCGTGAGATGTGAGTCTAACTCTCGCTCGGTCATGGAATCCAGATACTCACTAGCACATGCCTCCACCATGCCAACTGCCGCCCCCTCCCTACTTTGTGCCCCCCGGCTGCACATAAAACACTGCAATAGAGAAAGAGGTGGGCACGCACAACATCCGTGGACCGGCGATGTCCTTGCCCCGCACTTACAGAAAGAAACTAGCGCTCATATGGAAGAAAGGCGGTGGTAATCACTGCCACAGCCTCGCCGCAAAGTGGGTCATGAGTTGACGTCAACGGTGAGGACCCTTTCGCACCCCGGCTTAAATCCCTACCAGCACGTTGCGGCCGAACGATCTCCGCGATAGGCACACTGCAGCCGATACCACCCTATCGTACAGCTGAATTCAGTCTACGAAAGCGTTTTCTGACAAACGTAAAGGAGATGTCGAGGTCCGAACCCTTCGAGAGGCTTGGATTCTCCCGAACCAGATAATATAGAGCTAGGCGGCCGCAATTGACAGGAGAATGAGGGAAGTGGTCGTCGGCCGCGTTCTATCCAGACCACCCGAACTCTGGCCTATGACAAATTGCGCAGGTGAGCACTCCGAGGCGTCAAGAGGAAGCTCCATGAGTATCCAGAACGTACTTGAGTCCGGTCATGCCCATGAGTTTTGTGCGCCGTTGTGCCAGAAAAAGCACGGGAGGTGCCGTTATGCGAGGCCAACACGTTGTCGGAGGGGCACCTGGCCGTTGCTTAAGCGTTCATATAACCCTCGTTCTTATATCCACCCCTCTGCCCTCGCTCTCTCGCTCACCTCACCTCACCGTCCTTGTTACTGTGTCCTCCACTCGCTACTAGCTAGTAACGACCGCTTTCTGTTCCGACTACCCTGATGGCTTCTATAAACGGAATTCGAGTTGGTCTCTATGTTGTCCTGGTACGTCTGGAATCAGAAACAATGCGCAGAGAGGATGCCCATGTACTCACCGATCCTCGTGGGCCCACCCGCAGTGGCTCTTCTCGGCCGTCCTCCTTGGTCTCGCGGGCACGCGCCTGCACTACACGCTCTTCCTCCCGCCGTACGATCCGCTGAACGGCGGGCAGCCGTTCTACGACCCCATCATCGTCGAGCTTATCATCACATCCATCCTCGCACTCTTCTGGTCCTCGTTTATGTACGTCACCGCGCTGGTGCGAGTGGGATGCTATCAGTGGCACTCACCTTCACGAACGCTCCCCGCAGAATCCACGTTATCCACCGCAGCTATGACTACGGCCGCATTTCGTCCTTCGCAGGCGAGTTGCTGGGGCTCATAGCGCTGTTCGTGCTGTTCCTCGTAGGCGCTGCGATAGCTTCGGTACGTCTTCTCCCTTTGCATCTTCAGCTTCGTCCACTTACTCCATCGCCTTCACACTTACCTGCGCCCGGACACTGCCTCGTCGTCTTGACTTGTGCCCCCCAACCGCACGCATCCGTCAATCGTGCTGTGACTCCCCCTTCCGACCGATCAGACGTTGTGGGCCGACCTCTTCTGGTGCCACGCATACTGGCAATGCCGAGTGCTCACCGTGCTCGTCGCGTTCGCCTGGATGTCGTGGATCATCACCTTCGCGCTCATCATCATCTCTGTCCTCTTCGCCGTCGCGAACTCAGCCCTCTTCCGCCCCCTCCATGGCCGGTACGATCCCCACTCGAGCTTCTACCGTGCGTGATACCTTCATTGTCTATTCGTCCTGTGAGTGTGATGCTGATAGGACATGGTATAATGCGTGTAGGCGGGGAGCCGAAGCCGCGTCGGTGGGGATGGTGGTGAGCAGCTTGAGTTGGGTCTTCGGGTCGGATATGGTTCTAGAAAGGACGGGAATGGTATGCATATTCGCGAAGGGACTCTCGAATCAGCAGACCATCATGTTTTCGTTCGGAAATCTTGTGCTATCAGCCTGTACATACTGCCAACTGTTGTTGTATACATATGACGTGCTCTTTCGACGGCAAAGCAAGTACGTGGCTCACCTGGACGCTCTCTCCGTCATGCCAACCCTCTCCCTGCGGTCTCGGTAGGCCGGAGTACCGGGAGGGTAAGTGAAGACCTGCTTGCAAAACAATGCTGTTCTAACAGTTCATGTCAAGGAGACGATGTGCGCAAATATTGGGACTGCTTTAGAAGCGATAGCCTGCAGTGATAATGTAGTAGTCGACATAGACGTTGTTTGTCGCTGTTAGGATCCAAAGCCTCCGCCTTCCGCCTTTAGAACGGATCGCGCGATAGGGAGCTTATGTAATGGATGGCGGATGGGAGGGAGGGGTTACGCGCTTGCGCACTTGTTTCTCATCCGCAACTTGTCGCAGCTCAGTCTGTCTGTCCTTTCTGGCTCACTTCCGACATGGAGTCTCTCAACCTCAACAATCTCGCCCGCTCCCTCCAGGCCTCATCAAGCTACGCGAACGCAGAGAAGGAGCTCACGAACAACTTCAAAGGTTTGTCCATGCCTCCACTCGATTCCCGCGCCTCGAGCCACATCCCCTGCCAGCGAATCCATCCCATCCCTAACGATTGGAGGCTCGTTAGCCATGAATCGACTGCCCTATACATGTCATAAGGATGGGGATTGTCCGAAGATCCAATGAAGCTCTGCCAAAATGCATTTACTGACTCTCATGTGTTCCAGCTGCTGCGCTCAGCCTGACGACACTATATCGCTCGTCCAAGACCGCATCGAAGCGAGCGTACAACGCCGGATATTCCGCTGCCTGCCATGACCTCCTCAATATGATTCAGCAGGGCGTCTCCACCGACGCGGACCCGAGTCGCGAAGTCACCATCGGCAGGATCATGGATTACATCGAAGCCCGTCTCGAGGCCATCAAGGCCCGGGAGGAGGAGGAGGACGAGGAGGAAGAACGTGCGGCCAAGGGAGTTGCTGGCGTTGCTAAGGGGAAGCCATCGAGCCCGACCGCCCCCGCACCTCCAGCCCGACGGGAACAGGTATGTCAGTTACCACTACACGTCGTGACCTCACTAACAGGCCTGTACTCATCCAGCTCGTGACAGCTCCCCCGACCCCGTATACTCCATCCCTGAGCGACACCCGTTCACAGGCTGCCCCTGCGCTCGCATCACCTACTCCCCCCGTTGTCCCACTCCGTCCCATGTCCGCGCAACCTCTCCAGTCCTTCTCGCGGATATCCAAGTCACGCCTCCTTCCTTCCATCAACCCCAAGGAGCTATCGTCCATTCCCCTCCCACCAGCACCCGTGTCCTTCACATTTGAAGCGCCCGCCGTCGCCGATGTCACGGTCCCTTCCATGGCCGCGGCGTCCGAGCCGTCGTCCGTGAACGTGAACACGCCCATGAAACGACGGCGGGATGCAGATGTTTCAGCTGTGAGTGCTGACGTGAGCGGCGGTGCGGGTATGAGTCGGCGGCGTACGCGTTCGTGCAGAGGCGACAACCAGCATCCGCCGCCAGCGCAGCAACCCGATGCTATGGACGTCGAAGAGGAGGGCCCACAACGGAAGCGTGTTGCGCGTCGGTGAGCGGTTGTTGCTTCAATCTCTAGCGCGCGGGTAATCGTGGTGCTGCGGTCGAGTGGAGAGGACCAGAGGTGTGTGTGGCAGACTATACGGTTTATTGTTACGATACCTGTTCAAGGCCAGTATGCGCTCTTTCACTCATACATCATTCACATCCGATTATACAACTTTACGAACGGTCACGAGTTAGTACTATCATTCATACATTCATCACATTTGCATGCATCGGGTCAATCATGTATCGTATAGCCGTATGATTCTGCGTAACATTATGTTAGGCCGTGACAGCAATTGTATAACATGTTCAATGCACCGACGCTCGACGGGTCTTCACTATGCGAGCGTCCGGGATACTAATCACTTGTCAGATAGATAGTATACTCGTACTCGGAGCAACTCGTAAGGCGGCGGAACTATACATTGATTGTTTCAACCTTACTGATGACTACATGGGCTGCCAGTACTTCGTTATCCTGATTCCATAAACTCTCGTCCTCGAGCGTACAGCGTCGCTGCTGACTCGATGACCGTCAACGACGACGACGACACGGTCAACGACCCCCGCGCTTGATTACAGTGACGCTCATGTACTTGTTATCTCCGAGTACGTGCTGCCAGTGACTTCTGCCGCTGTGCTGCCAGTGCTTCCGCTGCAGCATTCGTTGATTCCGCCCTTAGGGTTCCATTTTTGGTGGCCAAGCGCCCAACTGCACAGCACACTTTGCACACGAAAAGTTCGAAAATTATGAGGGAGGTCAGTTCACGTTGGCCCCTTGATTGGCCGACAAAACTCATTGGGAGGCATGAATGAGCACATTGAGCGATTCCTATGCCTCACGAGGTACAGAAATTCACTCTTCGGGCTGCCTCAGTAACCACGACATCGGGCGCCAAACGTCTGCATCTTTGAACAAGGCATTAGAAGCCCGGAATTGCTCATAGGCTACATAGCATGGCACATGGATGGTAGGGAGTGTGTATATATTGTGCTAGGAAGCTTTAGGGCGAAGAGAAGAGGTTTCCGTGGCCGGATCCTCGTCAGAAATCCGGGATTGTCCCTAGATGATCTGACTTCTGTAACTTACAAACCCGGGTATCTGTGGAGATTCCCCAGGTGTAGGTGTGTTTTCGAAGCTTGTAGCAGTATATATCACCAGTCTCAGAGCAAGGGATGCAGCGGCAAGGGCACAGTCGATTTGTTTGTATTTTCTGACTTTTTCGTGTCGAAAGTGTGCCCGCGTCAGTCGGAGTTGTGCGGCCACCGTTTTGGGAACAGCTGTAAGCTCCTCCTCGGCTTCTTGGATCCCATTGGTGCCCGGAACTGCCCATTGATCTCTCCATTCGTCTGTCGCCTGTTCTGTAATCTTCATATACTCGTTCTCCTTGCGCATGTCTACGAGCATCTGGGCTGGAATATCAGGTACCTTCCCATCCTTGTCAGCAGTCTCAGTGACGCGGATGCGTCCGTGAGGTATGATATCCCCCTCTCTATAACCACTGACATGGGTAACAGAGGCTTGCCCTGCACAATGCACCGCTTTATATCACTGCGGCGCTGGTGTCGAATACCACGGCGTGCACAGTTCCAAATATCCTATCACCTCCTCCCCTCATCGCGCACGTCGTATGGCATGGCGGGTGCTCGTATCACGTACGTCTCATACCTTCTGCGCACTCCCCACCTTTCGTCATATCGCCGCCTTCCAGTACCACAAGCATGTTCATCATCGCCAGCCGCCCGTCGGTGTATAAGTCCATCTAGTGGCATCCGACGTTCGCATCGCATACCGCTCAGGCTCCTGCCGCTCCCAGTAAGCCGTACTGATTGGACGCAGGGAGACAGGTAGACGAGTCAACGCCTCTCCGGTACAGTCAAAGTCACTCGTCGGGGATGGGTGACTCGGACTGTGCGGAGCGTGCACGCCCCATTGTAAGACTGAGCCTCCCATTGGTGAGTTGTACAATTCTGTCGCTGCACATGCATGTCACAGAGGCTAACCTACCACACACTAGTGTGCGCCGGTAATGAACGTCCTCGACCTCAACCGCATGGAATCTGGACAAAGGTGCGTGATATTTACTATATGCTTAAGTCGTTGACAGTGTTCTTTCTGTGCTGCACGAAGTGGTCAAGGATGTAGACTAGCGTATGTACCTTGTAGTGTAGTCAGATGATATACAGTTCCATTGTCTGTCTTAAGAGCACGCCGGGCGGTCACAGCACTCCACTGAAGAGATGCGAGTCACCCATAACGAGGAACTTCGGTACTCTGAAGACTGTAATCCCACTGATACAGGCCTTGCCGTGGTCATCAAGATTCGTACTAGCTACCACTACCAAGATGCTCCTGTGCGTGCATGCTTCGGGTCAAAAGCAAAGAACCTCTGAACCGTGCCGGCGGGCGCCGTCATTCTGGGTATATGCGTCGCATGCTCCGGCTTACTTAAAGTTCATCCTCATGTGGAGGCAGAGTTTCCTTTGACGGCCGGTGACCGCTGCGTGTTCGGGTTCGGGAACCGGAAGCCTGAGGACATCACGCCCGTATTTCAGCCCTTGGTGATCGCCTGCTAGATGCACCCCACGAACTTGGTGGGGTCGCGATTGGTCGGGTCGCCTATCGTGCTGGGCTTGCCGATGACGACTTCCTGAAGGTCGACACCCGACTGCTGGATCCTGAGCACGGACGAGCCGCCGGTGTTCAGCAGGGTGTCGCAGTCATCGTAGCCCGGGCTGGGGTTCTCTGTACCATATGCCGGAACGTCAGTCGATGATCCCGAAAGGGCTTGTGGAAGACGGACGCACGGTTGTAGAATTGCATCGCGCGGAAAGCAGCACTGTGGAAGTCAGTGATTGCTCCCTCGTGATGACCTTCAAAATACATGTGTAGTCAATCCGGTCATCGACGTCCTTCACAGTTGAAGGTAGGATCCCCCAGGGCGGCAGAAACCACGCAGGAACCAAGAGCCGACAGCTGCTAGGATCAGTCAGTAAGCAGCACCAATTCACTCGACCTTAGCAAGTACTAGTAGCGGGAGGACGCACGGGCATGGGAGAGGATGAACTACCCCTTTGGGAACTGCTATCTCAGCATCTGGGTGAACGTCGCGAGCCCCTGCTCAACGACGCCGTGGGACCGGCGTGGGCACTCGGCCGGTGCAGACGAGGACGGCAAGTGTCCTTCTGCGATCGCACCCCGCTGCCACGCATCTTCTCGTTCGGGATCAGTTGCTAGAAATCGCTCTCGCGCGCGATACGCACGCTCGAAACAGATGTCGGTCCAGCCCTCGCCCCTCGTGTGTCCGCATCTCCGGCGTCCTAAATTAGAGGCAGCTGTCTGGCGAACACAGCGAGCGCACGCAGATCGTCGTCATTCTACACCCGGAAGAAGGAGGACGGAATGAGGATGGTCGGGATGGGAGAAGAAGCCTAGTTCGAGTTCAGCGTCGCGATTGAATTCTTCAACCTTGCGCCGACAACGGAGGATCTCTCATCAGCGGGCGAGAGCGGTCGAGGGCCATGCTGGGGGTGCTGCTGGGATACTGTCGGCTTGTGGATGCGTGCCTTTTCCTTTCGAGAGCGTTGAGACGTATGATGCCCGAGCGGCGTGTTACTTCGGCGTGGACCGCTGTGCAGACGTGGGACAGACTGGCAAACATGGCACCGTCGGCGTGGCCACTCTTCTCTCCGCTCTTCTGTAGCACGAGTGCAATCTCCTCTTAGTCGACGTCGACGTCGACGCCGACGCCGTCGAGGTTAACCCAAAAGCTGAGGCGACGACCGACGCGCCCTGATCGTTGCACTGTTGTTTGAGCTGCTTGCGCTTTCGTCACGTCCAGGTTTGCCCAGTTGAGGACTTGGTCCGCCGGGGAGCCCTCCGTAAGTAGGAAGGCCAGGGCTCCTAAATGTGAGTTGAAAGATTAGGAGGGTGCGGGTCATGTGCATGAGAACACCTACACGACGTTGAAGCCCTGGGCCTGGTTAGGTGGCGCCGATAGGGAGATGGCTGTGGACGACGAATTTGCGATGCGGAGCACAGGCGCGAACGGTGAGTGCCGGTGTGTCAGTTTGTTGTTTTGAGGACGAGATGCCCGCCGAGAGACCATGGCTACGAAGCGATGCACGCGACGAACACGATGCGAACTCATTTTCCCATGTGCTGGTATGTGCCCAGCTTAACCGTGACAAGCTCGCGGAGGGGGTGAACGGGTGTGAGAGGTCGCAATGTTGCCGTGCGTCGGCCCTCAGCATTCCCGCTACTCCCAGGGCACCGGCAGACAAGTTCGCAATCATGTCGATCAATAGTGCTCCTCGTGCGAGGAGAACTCCCTCCGGGCTTGAGGATATAGCACACCCAAATGGAGTGCGTGTGGTTGGCAAAGGCAGCGGGGCCGTACCAAGCACGGGATGATTGGACATACCTGGTGATCCGTGGTACAGTGAGCTGTTTAGGGGGGCGGTGGGGGAGTTAAGCGAACGAAGCAAGTGGAAGCAGAAGTGGCCAACTTGGCCGCCGATGATCGAGGTAGAGACTGAGCAAGATCGGGGGTGAGAGTGTTTCAAGTTGAGACTGGTATCTGGGATCTCTGGTGCTCTCTGAGCCTCTCGACCGCTGATTCCGCTGTATGACTGTATGTACATCGTCCACATCCGTCCAACGGGTCCTGCTTAAGACACACGGCACCTCCAATGCTAGGTGCTGCTCCGAGGCCCATGAGGTGGAGATGTTGTTCTGGTGCGTGTCTGCTAGATTCGCGCTGTTCCATACTATGTGCCCGAGAGAAAGGCCTTGTTGGGGGCTGTGCATCGAAATAGTGGGGAAAGGATGAGAGGGGAGACTCACCTTTACCATGGTACATCCCCGATTGTGACCCTTGCGATACTGGCCTCTCGTCGTCCTGCATGCCATCTCCCGAGCTCACCTTTTCATCGAGGTGGGAGGCAGGCGTTGTACCTGATACCTTAAGACGATTGGGGCAAGTAAAGAAGGCTTTACTCACGCATGCCCTCTCAATTGATCAGTCTCTTGTTCAAGTTGAGCCAGGTAATCTGACGGTCTCCAGATTCCCAAAGAGTACACACAGAGGAGCGACAACTTGAAGGTGACCAGGCGGGGTGTTTCTGATCCCACCCCCGCGATGTCGCACATACGAACCCTGTCAGTACTCGAGTGCGAATGTCTGGACTCGGAGTCGACTCGGAGTCAGATATTTCTGACCGGTCGTGCGATGGTGTGGCAGTAGGTTCTGAGTCGAACTGGACGCGTCACACTCGCAGTGGTGACGCGTGACTAACGCGTGAGCTGACTGTGACTGGCGCGTCGAGAGTCACAACGGAACAGGCGCTTCTGCCTTGGGTCACGGTCCTGTCCCTTCCGTGTATAGCTGCAAACTCTCGATGCTGGCTCCGTACACAAGATCACCTTTGGTCATGTAGTTGACCTACCGATTAAGAGAACATTCTTGATGCTGGCGCGACCAACATAGGAGGGTGGACGATGGCAGTAGTGGCATACGATTTGTACGACTCCCATCGGTGTTTACTTGACATTGGGTGACAGTGCGCTCTCATTACGCTCACTTCGCAGTGAAACCATCTCATTCTCAAGCTCTACCTTGCAGCGCTCAATCACCACACCTCCAAGCTTATCGCGTTCACTTTCCTCGAGGGCATCGCCACTTCAGGCTTCAGAGGCGAAGCGCTCTCCTCCCTCTGTGCCCTCGCTGAGTCCATCCATATCAGTCACCACCGCAACAGCCATCGAAGCCAGCCCCGTCGACACCGTCATAGATATCGAACAGATAGATCAAGTCAAGAGCAAGAAAAGAAGGCCGCGTGGGAGGTGAGTATGACTTCCTCCCCCTCGTCTTTTGAAAGCACATCTGACCAGTGTGGTCCCTATACAGCGAGGAACAACCGTCTCGGTGTCCGGGCGATTCAAGCCCCTCCTAGTGCGCCGGAAAGATCTCGAGCGAAACGTGAAGTACGCCGTTCGTGAAAGCGCTCAACGCTATTGCATGCACATGCGCTCGTTCCGTGCGCGAAGGGTTACAAAGGCGTCAGGCTCACCGTTCCACATCAGACTGCTGGCGGGTGCGTGCTCTCTTTTCCTCACTCGATTACTATTTCGCAACGCTGAGGTTGATCTCGCTATCGACTGGTGCTTGTTCACTCGGACGACAGGAAGAAAATGGTGCAGCTGCGCACGGACTCGACACGTGCATTCGTCTCTGCGGTCTGGGTCTCGAGCACCTCGTCGAGCTGGAGGTACGGTTTGCTGTCGAGGTCAAGGCTGCGGTTCTGAGACGCCAGGGATCCTTCACCCTTATCAACGGACGTGACATCCACTCTTCATGCGCATTCCCTGAAACGCAGAGTCCCCTGGTTTGCATCTGGAGGGAAGAGTGCCGCACTGCCAAACGAGAAATCCGCTTGATTTACTATCTTCTCTGGCTTGTTGTGGTCCCTCTCGTGCTCGCTTGCAGTAGCGAGTTCAGTCGTTCTTGTCCGCTTTGACATTTGCTTCTCGGTTCCACAGCCATGCGCCAGGTCTTCCAACCGTTGATCTGCGGGCGACCTCTGTCGTTATCCGCCGGTCTGAGAGCCTGGGGCTGGCTGTACACTACCTGAGTCTCAAACGTGGACCGTTGCGACTCTGCCACTATTCAAGGAATCATGGGATCACTTCGCCTAAACCAACACGGCCGTTCATCCTCGGACAGTCACTCGAAATGTCGAACTCGCTGGCAAGTTCCGCAAAGCTCGAACACCTTTGTCGTCCTGGATCTCACAGGAATGCAGTCTATGTCTTCGGCCCTTTCCTCGAATGGGGTAACTATTCATTCCTCAGTGCTCTCCGTGTAGGTGCCGACGGCTGGGACCAGGGATCCTCAAGCCTCAACAAATCGAGCTGCGCGATCCTACGGCTACTACTATGCTACTCATCGTAGAATACTATATCCTCTGCGATGGTCATGCTCTCATGTTGAAACCAGGCTCATTGCCGACGTTCGGGTTCAACGCAGTGCCCGTGCTGTTGTTACGTTGCGTGTTTCAATAGTTGTCTTTGCTCTCACCACTGACTCTAGCCCAATACCACGTCATATACAGTGGTGCTTGGCATATCCTGTTGCTTGAAAAATCGTCCTTGTAAGATTTTTGGTGGGCAGGAGGCGATGGACATGCGTTAGATTGGTTGGTTGAAACAGAGCGTTGGGCGTGATTTTGAGAGCCAGAGAATACAATGTGTAATTGTCCTCGCTTGTGAAATCAGAACTGCACATACGACTTGCATTTACGGGCCGTAGTGGTGGGTGGACATGGCACTCAGGTAGCTAAGCTAGTAGGGCACTCGGACGTGTGAGTCACTGTGACTGGCGCGTCGAGTCACGAGTGTGACTCTACGGAGTCATCCCGAGTAGGTCCAAGAGGACCAAGACTCAAGTTCTTTCCTTCAACGTGTTGCCGAGAGTGATGTCGTCTCGCAACGCACCGCAAGCCTCCATGAGCGTTGGAAACTCAACCACGAGTATCGCCCAGCGACTCGGAGGCCTCAGGTCATGGAGGTGGAGAGGCAGCCTACAAGATCTCCCGCACTTGGCGATCGAGATTCAGCTCAAAGTACGTTCTCAGCCCGACGTCTCACGATTGATGATGTGCTCATTTGAATGTCGATTGATACACACCAGGTGTACTCCTACCTTGATCCTCGAGATCTGCTCGTTCTCGCACGTACATGCAAGCAATTCCGCGCATTCCTCCTGCACCGTTCGAACGAGTCGCTCTGGCGCGCAGCACACGAGAATGTGGGTAACCTCCCGCGGTGTCCACCATTCATGAGCGAACCTGCGTTCTTGAACCTCTTGTTCAGCACATACTGTCAGGTACGTACCGTCCGTGTCGTATGTCTAAATCCTGATTCTAAAACAGATATGCGTGATAATGATTCATATGCGCAGAACTGTGGAAAGCCTCACATATGGAAGGCAATGTGGGTTTGGTTCACACGGTATTGCCCGAACTGTGTCATCGCGCTGTGAGTTGCTGCACTTGTGCTCGTCAATCTCAACTAATCGCATGCGGCGTGGAGGTCGTACTCTTACATTGAGGCGAAAGACAAGATAGTCAATGTTGATCGACACAAGGCATTCAGCACTCCCGGCGCGCTCTTGGAGCTGTTTGGAGTGTATAAGAGCCAGGGAGTGTGAGTCATACTTCACTCTAATCCATGCTGCACGCATCTGCTTACATGACGATACATGTGCTAGGGAGAGATTTCGATTTTATCACCACAACACCAGTTCTGCATTTCGACTCTGCAAAACCCATATCGACTCCTTCATACGAGACCTCGAACAACTTGCGAAGCCAATCACAGACGAGGCTAGGTCGCAGCTCATTGAGAGGCAGAAGGCGTACATAGCAGGTCAACTGCCAGTGAGCATGCTTTCCGTAGCTACAATCCTCTCCCCGAAGCTGAATTCAATCCTAGTATGTCAAGGCCTGTAGAGATTGGCACTATGAACGGCAGAAAGACCGGGCTGACCGTGTCGAAGCCAAGCGTCGCGAACACTTCACAGAGTAAGCGGCTACACATTGCGAAGTCCCCCACTTATACTATCCTACAGGATCATCAAACGTCTCAAAGAATCAGGATGGGATCAAGAAGTTGAGATGCTTCAGCGTGACCGTTGGAAGATGGAAGGATTACAAGTCGTACGACAACCGTGCAGGTTGGGACCGAAATGTATGTGATCTCATACACTTTGCGGTGAACCTTCCCGCCATTACTCAATGTTCGTCCTTCTAGCATGGGAGAAGGCTTTCAAGGCTCTGTATCCTATTTTGTGGCCATACCGGCACACAAGACTCGTGAAGGAAGGCGCGGCAGTCTTCCGTGTGCGCTTTGCGACGCTTCAGGCTGCGATACTGGCCCATTACGTCCAGCTTCCTCGGACGGCACATATGGATTATCATCCTGACTCCGTTGACCTTGCATTGATGGACGAGTGCAGGGCTATCGCCGACGTACCAGCAGACCAGACCGTTATCCAAGAGGACTTTACGCGTATCATTCCCGAACTCGCTGCGCGCTGGGAGCAGGAGCGCAAGAAAGAACTGACTGAAGCGGTCATTGCGCGTCTTCCAGCGCCTCCTCCCGATGACGTGGATGTTCTTGGCCTTGGAATTGCGATTTTCCCGTGTACGCATTGCAAGTTCGCTCAACACTCTCAATCACCGCAGACGCGCGATGTCTTTGACCTTGAAATTGCGCATTACTCGTGCTCGTATTGCAAGTTCCCCCGACACTCTCAATCCCGGCCGCATGCATTCTATCGCTATCCCGCAATACTCGGTCATCCCTGCATGCGTACGAGATACGACTACGGCTTCGACTCCACGCACAACAAGAACATGGAAGTTTATCCGACGCTGACAACGATGCGCCCGACAGAGCCTGAGGAGGCGGAGAATGGTAAACGGTGGTTTCCCTTTGCACTATCCCCGGTCGACCTGGACGCCACCATGCGGTTTCTGTGGGTGATCATGCAAGCCATGAGACTCGACCCTTCGCAGACCACGAGGGAGGAACTACAAGCATCCCCCGCGCGGCTGAGGTGTATATGGTGCCATTCGGTCAGAGCAAGATATGCTGAACGTAACGGAGTATCGCCCCCGGCTGGAATGTCCAAGATATATTCGTGGGAGGCTGCGGTGCGTGTAACAGCACCGCTGCCGTGATGGCTGCACGTTGACGATTCCTGATACTTTCTCCGACGAAAAGCTGCATCATTCCTTCTTCCACATACATGAGTGGGACCCCCGGTTCTATGATCCCACTGGGATGTGGGAGGTCGCCAACACCTCTGCTGCTTGTGAACCCGAAGGCGTGCTCTCATTGCTGACCCCAGACGCCGTATGGGCGTGCTCTCTATGCGTGCAGTGGGACGACCGTGGCGATAACATGAAGGTGCATCTTATGGAAAAGTAGGTTTCCCTTGTGTGAGCTCTGCGCCGGTCTTGTGTGGTCTGCTCACATTATCAACAGGCATGGAATAGAGTACTCGGACGACTGCATCAAGGATGGAACGATCTACCTTCATCAAAGCAAGAGCACCGTTCCCTTCATGATGCGCCGTACCGCCGATGGTGACAAGTGATTATACTTGATTGGTGAGGTCACTCACATTGCACGCTCCGAGACGAGGACACTGATGCATTCTACCTATGTTTCATGCACGATGGTGTCTTGTTACCAGTACCGCATCATCGCGAATCCTCCGTGCGCGACACGGAAGCAAAAGGTGTAGACTGATCACAATCGACTTTGCAATGGAGGTTGGATCTGGTCGTAATTTGACATGTTCACATCGCCCATCCCCTAGTACTCCTATCTAGAAGAATCGTTGTCCTCACTAGTGGCATCACAAGAACACTCACGCGGGACGTCTACTGCCTGCACGACGACGTTAGCCTCCGTCTTGAACGAGTTGTGTCCGCCGACGGCGACTCGTACTATGGAAGTTCGCGCGGCACTGGCAGCGGGAGCACCCGAGGCCTGAGTTTCCAAGGTCAAGGATATATGTACAGACTCATCCGATCACATTAGCCGAAAGGCGAAATCCATCCCAATTCGTTCTCGGTACTGGTGTGTATGATACGATATGTTTTATGAAGTCCGTCTTCGACGCGCTCGGGCTGCACTCTAAGATTATGCATGACGAGAAACTCGCGAAGGATCATGGCTACGGAGCGATCGCGCACAGAACGCCAATAGGTACCGCACAGCCGACCTTTTGACAGCGCCGAGCTCAGCTAAACAAATAGTGGAGAGGAGGGGGGCGGAAGAGGCCAAACGAGAGCGCGTACGGAAGGAGAGAAGAGCAGAAATGAGCGACGAGTGTGAAGGCTGATAGGATTAGGATTCCGAGTTCACGCTTCGCTCGCTCGGTTTCCACGGACCACCAGCCAGCACGTCCTCCAGCATCTGGATGCGATCACGCAACTCCCCGCTCTCCTCGCGCAGCATCTTCTGTTGTAAAGAGCGCTCGTCCCGAGTGCGTGCTTCTCCTGAGTCCTTGAGGCCGTTGGATCTGCTGAGCCGCGGTCGTTCAGTGCTTCAGTACCCAAGCTGGTACGACTGTGCTGCAGGCAATGTTATGGCTCGGTGCTGTGCCGATGGATGAGAGTGCGCGCGACGACGGCGGCGACGTGGACTCGTGTTCCCAAGCGCCGTTCAACCACGACGTAGGCGGACGCAACAAACCCGCGGAGGGACGACAGCGAGGGACGAACGGGTGTGAAGGTTCTATGCGGCCCGTGGTATGCCCGCTACTCCCAGGGCATTGGGTGAACAAGTTTGCCGTCATGTCGATGGATGCTCCCCGTGCGAGACGACTTGCAGCGCTATTTACACACGATTCGCTCCTGGCTTGAGGACATGGCACGCCCGGATAGAGTGCGCGCGAATGGCCTAGGGAACCCAGGGAGCGGGGCTGTACTGAGCGGGGGACGATTGTACAGACCCGGTGATTCGTAGTACAGACGTCAAAAGAAGGGAGGCGAGGCGAGGGGGCAGGAGCAAGGAAAGTGGCGGGAACCCGTCGTGATGAGGCGCTAGCAATGAGCTATCGCGGGTGAGGGGAGTTAGCGAACCAAGCAACAGTGGAAGTAGAAGCGGAGGACTTGGCCGCGCAGGACCGAGGAGGGCTGAATGAGGAAGGTTGCATCGAATTGATGGCTACCAGTACCGCAGGCTCCGTGCTGATCTTCATGGAGCAACACGGCAAGAACAGGGTCGAGAGAGTTCAAGTTAAGACTATAATCTCATCTCTATGGTGCTCTCTCGGCTGATGGCGCTGTCTAACGGTACGTCGGCCACAACAACACCGTCCAGTCAGTCCTGCTTACCGCGACTTCCAGACAGTGCGGCGACCACTTCTTTCGTAAGCTACGACGTCGAGAGATCCAAAACAAGAGGTATCATCCGAAGGTGATGTGCTTCCATGCCTGGCAAGTATTACGAGGGGGTGAGTGTAGCGCTTGAGGTGGGAATGCAACCCTCGGGCTGAGTTGAGAGTTAGAAGTGTCAAGACCGGGAAGGTGTTTCGAGATGTCAAACGTATCGGACTCTAAGATTGTCAATAGCTCCATCGCAGCTAGAACGGGCGGGCGCGAGCTACCATTGATATACAGAGCACAATAGCGGCATTAGAGCTAACGGACGCACCTGGGCTTTCGATGTTCAGGCTGTGCGACGCAGAGACACACCGGATGCGACGCAGGCGGTCTCGCGCGAGTTACGTGGAAATAACACTACCAAAGCCCACCGTCAGTGGATACGTCACACACAACGTTCCCCATCCCCGACACTCACCGGTTACACAACCCATCAGAATGCTGCTTGATGGCCATGCCTGCTGCAGGAACTTCTTGTGGCAGAGCGACTGGAGAGATACATTCCGGTTCTTGTCGTACGGGAGCCGGTCTGCGGAGTGCTGCGAGCACTCTGCGAGCTTTCGGTCAAGATGGCGCGAGATCGTGGCTCGCTCCGCCTCAGCACGCCTGGTTATGACGTTGAGCTCGGGTGTACAAGTTGTCGAACGAGAGAATCGGCACGTCTTCATGATAAACCTTTCGGGTGTTGATCTTCTCGATGAGGCAGCCCCCAATCAAGGCATTTGGGAGAGAACGAGAGGAGAGACTTACCATGGTACGTTCTTGGTGTTCGTCGTGCGGCATTTCTCCTGAGCTCGCCGTTTCGTCTGGACTTACGACGATCGAGAGAGGTTGTAAACTTGAGCAATTACTCACGTACGTCCTCTCCATCATTCTCTCCTTCGAGTTGAGCTTGGTAGTCCGGCGGTCTCGAGGTTCCCAAAGGGTACACATGGAGGAATAACGAGGTGGGAGGCGGGATGGCTCATAGCCCACCCTCCGCGATGTGAGCCCCTGTCAATGTTGAGTAGGGACTCGAGTGCGGAGGTCTGGAATTGGAGTCGACTCGGAATGCCATCTCAGTGGGATAAGGTGGAATAGTACAGGACAACCATACCATGAACCGTGACGCATCACACTCGGCGGGGTCATGCGTGACCAACGCGCGGGCGGCACGTCGAGAGTCACGCTGGTCACAGCTCGTCGACTCCGAGTCCGATGGTCTCACTGTCTTGCCTTTGTTCTTCCCCGGAACTCGAAGCTCGACTCTATGCAACAAGACTTCACCGAGCAGGAAACTCTTTCGAGCTTGACCGACCATGATAGCAGTCAGCGTGATGCTGGCTCCGTACACAATTTGATTATGTCCAGTGGTAAGTACAAGTTGTCCAACAAATAAGTAGTCTGTAGGATTCGTTTCCTTTGTCAATCGCCTATGCCCCAGCTCAGCTGTAGACCCTACCGTCCACAGATATCTACACTCAATCATGAGAGGACTGAGGCTGCTGGTCGGAAATGGCTTTGCAGATCTTGCCACTGGTTCGAGAACCTGCGCGTAGAGGGGCTATGCAGCTGCCGAGAGACTCGAACACGCCAACGACTTCAAGTGCTAGCCGACTATTCAGTGAATGGATAGGCCATTGAAGGAAATGCCCGACGGCACGATCCGTCACCTCATCTGTATACGACCTATTGAACTGGTTTCGAATCCAACTAAAAGAATTGTTCTAGACCCTGAGCTATATGGTTTAACACCTTTAGACCCCAGGCCGATTCAAGATCTAACATTGTCATTCTGGCCGTGACTCCCTATATTGGCATGTCCGCCCTACCAGGTCCGTGACATCTCTATCGTGATTCAGACCGCTCCCCTATGTGGACTCCGTAAGCACTCTTCATCCGATGTCTTTCCAAGGGTCTAGACCACCCCTAATGCGAGGCCAACAGTATATAAGGAGGCCTCTATACCGCTCAACTCCCCACCAACGCAAACACTCCTCAATCCACCCTACTCAGTAGTCGCGAACCTACCATGGCCGCTAACACCACGTCTACCTTCGCCCGCAAGGCGTCGAACCTGGCCAGCTCGGCCTTCACGACGACCGGTTCGTCGACGTCGAGCACCAAGGGCGCCTTCCCGCCCAATCACTGTCCGAACAAGCTCCAGCTGCAGTGCAGACTCCGTGAGTCGCTTGGACACGGGCTCCCTTCCACCGTGACGCAACGGAAGCTACGCGCCCCGGCGGGGCCGTTGGTTCCTGTCGAGGTTCGCGTTCACTCTCCCAGTGAGTTCATCATGTCTCGTGATTATGCAACAAAACACGCGCTGACACCGTGCATTGTAGATCCCTCTATCATTCCTTCTACCACCCATACCTCGGCCACGATGCCGGAGCCACTGGCTGCCTCCGCCAACGATCAACCCTGGAGGAAGATCGTCGAAGCGCCATCGCCGAGCATGCTCCCCACTCCTTATTTCAGCCGCCCCCACTTCCCCGACCACAGTTCGCGCGTGAAGATCTTCGAGGCGCCATCACCGAGCATGCTCCCTACTCCCGACTTCGGTCACCCCCACCACAGTCAGAGTCCGAGGAAGATGGTGTCAGAAGCGCCTTCACCGAGCATGCTCCCCACTCCTCCGGACTTCGAGCGCCCCCGCTTCCCGCACCGCCGCTCGCGGACCTCTCCCGCCCGCAAGGCGTCCGAGCAGGGCGTCGTCGGACTGTTCACCCTCGAGGAAGACGCGATTGTGAGCCCATGGCATCTGGAGCTGAACGCCGACTCCTCCTCGTTCCGCCGCACGCCTGGAGCACCGCAGGGACGGAAAGCGTTCACGCAGTCTGGCGAGACTGGCCATGCTGCGAGGATTGGCCTCGGCTTCATGATTGCTGGGCAATCTTTCCTCCCCGTCGTTTGACGACATCCGTATGTGCATGTACACGTACGCTAGTCTCGACCTGGTGTCTGGACAACATAGAAGTCATAATCATATGAATGACAATCCAAAGTCCGAGTCGTCTAATCAACGCATGACTCGATCAGCATGATATTCTATTGTGAGCGAGTCGTGTTGCATGATAGCCATCAATGCCTTTTCAGACATCTAGACGTTCAAGGAGGTCGCGAAATAGATTTCGTCGCTGTGCTAGGTAAGTGAGGCATCAAGTGTGCGGTGAAACCGACCGCGGAGGGACTCGGACGCCGTCGAGCAGACGTGATCGCCTTCGACGAAGAGGCAGAGGCAGCGGGGTTCGGCGAGAGATAACGGTCGATGTATGTAGGATAAATATCAGGGAGAGGTTGGGTGTTGGAGATGTATGTGATCCGGAAGAATGCGTCGATGTCTTTCTCGGAGGCACTAGTCTGGCGCCTTGGACGCATGAAAGACGCCACCGTGACAGTTGACTGGTGCGTCGAGACACGCTGGGTCACAAGTGTGACTCTATCACTGGAGTCATCCTGACCCTCACTTGTTCAAGTTGTTCCTTCAAGTTTAACGCGTTGCCGACGGTGATATCGTCTCGCAGCGCACCGCCAGACCCCATGAGCATTGATTACTCTACTATGAATAGTGCCTCGGAGCGCTGAGGTCATGGAGGTGGAGAGGCAGCCTACAAGATGTCAGGACTCAATGAGCGTCTGTCGGCAAGGCAGGCGAGGCGTCAAGTAGAGTGGATGAATGTAGATATGAGTGTGAGAGTGTCAGAGAAGTACAGCAGCGCGGAACGGTACCGTAAGACGAGAAGGACAGTCTGGGGAGAAGAAGTCTCCCCAGCGACTATAAGAGACCGTGAGGGATCCGATAACTAACTATCGATGAGGAAAACATGAGGACTCGGGCATGAGGCTACTGCACGTAGGGCGTCTATCGGTAAGGAGAGCGTTCAGGCGCTGAAGAATTCGTAACATCACCCCCTCTTTAAGACGCGCTTTCTCCTGGAGCGTGATATCGTCAGGAAGAGTGGACGCGAGAAACTGCGCATAAGATATTCCGAGTGAATTCACCGGGCGGGGCGCATTTGGGTGTGCCTGATGAAACTCTGCGATGGCCTCCTTGGCATGGGGAAGGTTTGTGCGCGAGAGCCACTCGTTCTCGGTGTCCGGATACCCCTTCCACTTGACGAGGTACTCGATTCCCCTCTTGTTGCGTGTCGGGCGCGAGTCAAGCACCATTTCCACCTCTACCTCCTCTTCGCCTTCTACCAGCTCTGCCGGAGGTCTCTCGAAGTTCGGTCCGTCTTCTGTCTCTATGTACGGTGTGAGGAGAGACGCATGGAAGACTGGGTGAATACGTTTCCAGGTCTTTGGGATGTCGAGTCTGTATGTGACCGGGCCAAGCACATCAGTTATTTTGAATGGTCCATGACGCTTTGCCGCGAGCTTAGCTTTCGGTTGAGTGGTCTTCAGGTTTTACCCGTCTAGCCAGACCTTGTCCCCTGCCTTGAGATTTATCGCGTCTTTTCCCCAGTCCCCGTTGTTTTGTTTCATCAACGCCGCAAGCTCGAGGCTCGCGTCCGCTTCCTTCCGCATCTCCTCTAGTGCGCGAAGGCGTTCTTCCACGCTTGGGACGTTCGAATCTGTATCGAGTACTGAGGGGAACATACGTGGCGTGAATCCATACCAGAGTTGGAACGGAGACTTCCCTGTGGCAGAGTGGACTCGAGAGTTGTGGCAAAACTCGGCGTAGGGTAGCCATTTCACCCAATCGTCCTGCCTATAGTTGCAGAACGCTCGTAGGTACTGCTCGACTTCTTGATTAACCCTTTCCGTTTCGCCGTCTGTCTGTGGGTGGTATGCCGTACTGAGCGATGACTGAATCCCGAGCTTCTCGAGGACTCCACGCGTGACCTTGCTTGCGAACTGCGGGCCTCTGTCTGAGATAAGCTGGTCCCAAAGTCCGACCCATCGATAGACATTGTTGAACAGCAGGTCGATTGTCCCATCGGCGTCGATCGTCTTGTGGCAGGGCGTGAGGATGATTGCTTTTGTACTCCGATCGACCGTGACGTTGAGCGCGTCGTAGCCATCGGACGGGGGTAAATCGGTGACGTAGTCCGTCGTGAGCATGCCAAAGGGCCGGGGTGGGACTGCGTTCGGGACGAGTGGGACATGTGCGGCGTGGCTCTGATTCTTAGTGGCTTGGCAGGTAGCGCATCCCTTGACGTAGTTGCGTACAAATACTGAGATCCCGGGCCACCAGAACTCGCGACTGACGAGTTCGTACGTCTTGAAGCGTCCAGGGTGGCCTGCTGTCGGCGAGCCGTGGTAACGTCGCACAATGTCCCGACGCAATTCTGTGTCGTCGGGGATGTAAACCTTACCACGGAATAAGATGAGCCCATCCTCGTAGTTCCATTCTTGAATGTCCTTGACCAGGGATCGTGGGCCGTTCTTCAGGATAACCTTGAGCGCTTGGACCACTTCGGCGTCACGTTTGGGGGCTTCTCAAATCCTCTGGCGGAGGGCAGCGTCCCCGATGGAGTTAACCATGCATGGGCGCGTCGCCCGTACACGGAAAAACTTTGGATCGAGGAGGACATGGTCGCGGTTGTCGTCCTCTACCCCCTCTTTGTGATCAGGTCGCCTCAACATGGCGTCACTACGGTTCTGTTTGCCTGGCTTGTGGACGAGTAGAAAGTCGAAGCGTGAGAGGAATAAAGACCAACGTGCCTGTCTGCGGTTTAGCTTCTGCGCCGTCTTGAAGTACTCAAGATTCTTGTGGTCTGTCCATATCTCGATTACGTCTGGGGCGCCTTCTAGGTAATGTCGCCATGTCTCGAGTGCGCGGACAATCGCCAGCAGTTCTTTGTCGTATATGTCGTAATTATGCTCCGCTTCAGACAAGGACTTCGACAGATACGCAACTGGGTGCCACTGGTCGTCTGTCCCCTTTTGCGATAGGATTCCCCCTGTAGCAAAGTCCGACGCATCGACTTCAACTAAGTACGGTTTGTCAGCGTCGGGCATAATAAGGACAGGGGATGACGTGAACGCATCCTTCAGCTGGTCGAATGCTTCTTGACAGGCCGGCGTCCACAGCCAAGGCGTGTCCTTCCTTGTCAGGTCAAAGAGCGGGCATGCGATCTTTGAGAAGTCCTTGATGAATCGTCTGTAGAAGTTTCCGAAGCCTAAGAATGCTTGGACGTCTTTGACTCTCTGAGGCGTTGGCCATTCGGCGATACCTGCAATCTTGACTGGGTCCATGGCCAGTCAATCGTGCGAGATGATCAGGCCGAGATATTCGATTGAATCGCGTTCGAAGAAGCATTTTTCCGGCTTCAGGAATAGGTCATGCTCCTCGAGTCGTCTGAGGACCTGCTTCACGATCCGGCGGTGCTCTTCCATCGTCGCAGTGAAGACTAGGATGTCGTCCATATATATGATGACTTTTCCGGTGTCGATCAAGTCCTTGAAGATCTCGTTCATCATCGCCTGGAAGGTTGCCGGTGAGTTCATCAGTCCGAAGAACATAACTGTAGGTTCAAACAACCCAAGGTTTGTCTTGAACGCTGCTTTCCATTCGTCGCCCTCCTTGATGCAAACATTGTTGTACCCCCATCTGACGTCCATTTTCGAAAAGATACGTGAGCCTTTCAGTTTGTCGACTAACTCCGGGATTAGGGGGAGGGGATACTCGTTCTTGATTGTCCCAGAGTTAAGGTATCTGTAGTCTTGGACTGGTCGTAGTTTCCCATCCTTCTTTTTGACGAAGAAGAATGGACTTGCCATGGGCGACTTCGAAGGTCGAATGTACCCCTTCCTTGTGTGTTCATCTACGAACACCTTTAGTTCCGCCTGTTCTGTTGGGCTTAACGGGTAGATCTTGCATGACTTGGGTTGGAATTCTGGCTTCAGCTCGATGCTGTGATCCCATGGGCGTCGTTCCGGGAACCGTTCCGACTCTTGCTTGTCAAATACACGTCGGAACAGTCGATACGCTGGTGGGACCATCTCTTCAAAGGTTTGTGACCGCGTGTCTGTTGCTCTCTCGGCGAGTTCCTGAGCCTTAGTGAAACCTGCGCGGACGTGCGCCGTGTCAGCTGGCTCAACCGGGTCACTGGATACTTCAAACTTAGCCCGTTCGTCATCCTTCCTGTCTGGCACCAATCCTGCGAGCCACGCCCCCATCCTCGTCCATGTATCCGGGATCACTGGACGATCATCTTTGTCTTCTGAAAAGAGTCTACTGGTGGGTTGACAAAGGTCTGGCCTTTCGCGACTGATTGTGCGTCGTCCTGCAACCTGTCGCGATGGCTTGACAGTGTGCGGTCCTTCGACCTCCTTAAACACTACTTCGTAGTCGCGGTGGAAAACTCGAGGATCTTGCGCGGTTGCAAGTACTCGGGGGACTCGCATTCGGTCCGGCTTGGTGCGTACGTGTTGCACAGGTGGTCGGACGAGTGTACAGGTTGGTGGGCATCGCGTCAGGTCAACGCGATCTGTAGTCCAATCAATCTGAGGGTTGTGCTCGTCGAGCCAGTCGGTTCCTAGTATGATGTCGTGGTCTCCGATGTCTGTAATGTAGAACTCCGCCCATTCTTCGTGATAAGACCGGCCATTTTGCGAATAGATCCGCACGGTCTGTGTTGTGGTGTGTCGCACCCAACCCATAACGTTCTCGGAGCCGTCAACGTTCTGTACTGGGAACGGTTGCTCCAGTCGTCTGAGGGTGAGTTGGTGCGTCTTTGCGAATCTTGAGTGCATGATGAGCCCCTCCGCTCCGCTGTCGAGGAGGGCTTGTGCGTCGATTTTTCTGCCGGTGAAGCGTCCAACGATGTTAGCTTCAAGTGTGATTGACGGGGTCTGGCGGTTACGAGTTGTGAAAGAAATAGATATTGATTTTGGGTAGGAAAGGGACTCGCATTTGGCTAGTACATCATATCGGTTTTTTGACGCAACTCCGGCATATCGTACAGTCCCGGTCGACGACGCGTCGACGGGACGATCTAAAAATCCAGTGTGGTAGCTAGATCCTTTAACAGCGTGCTAGCTTCCTCCCTTCTCTCCGCGTCGAGCATGTTGACGTGCTTGATGAACTTGGACAATGATTTGAGCGGATCTTCTTCGGCTTCTTGCGTGAGGGACGGCGTGGGGTTCGACGACGCCGACGCAACCGGTGCATCGGGCGTGGCGTCCAGTGCCCTCACCCGTGGCCTCAAGGTCTTCTGCGGGCAGTCTCGGGCGACGTGACCGGCGTTGGGCTTGTGGCAGTAGAAGCAGCCGTTCGTCGCGAACAGCTGTTTCTTCTGGTCCGACGTCAGTGGTGTCCGTTTGACTGCGTCAACGTCCATCAAGACAGCTTGGTCATTGGAGGTTGTAGGCGGCGGCGGTCGGGCCTGAGTGGGACGATCGGGCGGCTGCTGTGTCTTAAAGAAAGTCTGAAAGCGCGCACCGTGATTACTCTGGCCCCAACGCTTCTTCTCGAGTTCACGTCCTCGGGTCTGGGCATCAACCTCCTTAGTGTAGGACTTGTACATGTCGAGCTTGGTTGCCACCGGGTGGATGCGGTAGACGTTGTCGAGGATACCGGGGTGAAGGCCCTTCTTGAAGAAATATATCTGTGCCTCCTCGTCGTACTTGGTCTTGGGTGCCAGGATTTCGAACTCAGTGATATACTGCTCAACCGTGCGCGAGCCTTGCTTGAGGTTTTCAAACGCGACCTGTGCCTCGCCCTTTTTGTCAGTGTACTCAAAGCGAACGTCGAATGCGTCAGTGACCGCCTTCAGCGATCCGTACTTGGAGACGTAGGCGGTGTTAACCGCCAGTGTGTCCTCGTCTGCGAGGATTTGTTCCATCACCATCTCGGCCCACGCTCCTGCTACTTCGCCATGCATGAAGCTGAGAAATAAGATGACTTTCTTGCCTTCGTCGCTGTAGCGCGTCGCGTTTTGTCGAACATAGAGTTCGAAAGCGAGTCGAAATCGCCGTGCTTGATTTTTGTCGCCGGTGAACGGTTGGGGTTTGTTGCCGATGTCGGTGGTTTGTATGGTGGTGGTCGTAGCGGCCATGTTGGTAGCGGCTAGGGGGATCGGTGTCTGGACTGCTGGCGTGTCTTCGAAGTCGGGCACGGTAGCTGCTGGGGTGTCGTCTAGAGTAACGGACGGCGGCGGGATAGGATCGGGTGCGGGGTCTGTAGTGGGTGGTGGTGGAGACGCTTGAGCGCGGGGGTTGAGTGCTTGCTCGTGCGGTAGGCATGGAGGGATTGTGATGGATTGGGATGAGGAGGGACGCGGTGTAGAAGGTGGTGTGCTGCGGTGTTCAGTTTGCGTGTCGCGCTGTTGTTGTGCGTAGCGATGTTCTTCAGGTGAGACGTACGGGTGGCCTTCGTGCGTCGGGAAGTACCAGCCGGGTTCTTCTAATTCGTCGTCTGAGTCGTCGCCCGAGAACCAATCTATTTCCTCTCGGCCGTCCGGGGTCTCGATGAAGTACTGGCCTGCGGATTTCTGGATGTATTTGGGGGTGCGGCGCCCCGGACTGGAGGAGTCGGACGGCGCGCGGAACCTGCCTGTGGAACTCGTGTTGGGCGTCTACTGCGCGCGCGCGCGGCGCGAGTTACGTGCGAGAGATGGGAATGGGACGGTGAGGTCTTTGACGACGCGCGCGGGGGTTCGGAATTGACTTCCAACTATCAGACGGTCGTTCTGTCTCTCGATCTCGTATGGACGGGGGTGGAAGCTGTCTGGCTGACGGTGTGTGCTTTGGCACAGGATGTAGTCGACGATCTGGACGATCCAACGTCCCTCGTGATCGCGGGTTGCAACGGTACCGAAGTAATAGTATGTGTACTTCACCTGGGTGCCAATCCTTTCCGTAGTTATCTGAACTGCCGTATACGTGTCATGCAGATCTTGCGGGCGGCGACGGATCGTGCGAAAGTACGAGATCCACCGATTGTCGAGCGTCTCGTGTTCGGCTAGAGCGTGGGGCTCGACGAAGAGGTGGTTGAAGGTTTGATGGTATTGGAGCCGCGGCATGGGTTCCAAAGCCTCTGGATCCTGGTTGTCGATGTCGAAGTAGATGAGCATTCACGACGGTGACAGAACGGAATCTGGGGAGACTGTCCTAATGTCAGGACTCAATGAGCGTCTGTCGGCAAGGCAGGCGAGGCGTCAAGTAGAGTGGATGAATGTAGATATGAGTGTCAGAGTGTCAGAGAAGTACAGCAGCGCGGAACGGTACTGTAAGACGAGAAGGACAGTCTGGGGAGAAGAAGTCTCCCCAGCGACTATAAGAGACCGTGAGGGATCCAATAACTAACTATCGATGAGGAAAACATGAGGACTCGGGCATGAGGCTACTGCACGTAGGGCGTCTATTGGTAAGGAGAGCGTTCAGGCGCTGAAGAATTTGTAACACAAGAACTCCCGCATTTGGCGGTTGAGATTCAGCTCAAAGTACATCCCCGAAGTCTCCCTAGTTATGCGCTCAATTGAATGCCAATTGATACATACCAGGTGTACTCTTACCTTGATCCCCGAGATCTACTCGTTCTCGCGCGTACATGCAGACAATTCCGCGCTTTCTTCCTCCACCGTTCCAACGAGCCACTCTGGCGTGCCGCAGGTGAGAATGCGGGGAACCTCCCGCCGTGTCCACCGTTCATGAGCGAATCTGCATTCTTAAACCTCTTGTTCAGCACTTATTGTCAGGTACATACCATCCGTGTCACAGATACCCATCATCGTGATTCATGATTCGTGTGTGCAGAACTGTGGAAGGCCCGGTGTGTGGAAGGTGATGTGGGCTTGGTTCGCATGGTATTGTCCAAAGTGTGTCATCGCGCTGTGAGTTGTTGTTGTTATGTTTACTCGTCAATCTCAGCTAATCGCATGCCACATGGAGGTCGTACACATACAACGAAGCCCGAGACAAGATGCGGAATGTTGATCGACAAATTCAACATAAGGCACTCACCACTCCTAGCGCGCTCTTGAATCTGTTTGGAGCGATTGAGGGCCAGGCGGAGTGAGTCATACTTCCCCCTCTGTATCATCCTACATAATAACACGTGGGGTAGACGCTACTACCATCACAACACGTGGGGTAGACGCTACTACCATCACAACACCGGTATAGTGTTTCGACTCCGCAAAACCCATGTCGACTCCTTCATACAAGCACTCGACCAACTGGCGAAGCCAATCACAGACGAGGCTAGGTCACAGGTCATTGGGAGGCAGAAGGCATATATAGCACCTAAGCTACCAGTGAGCATGATATCCGCAGCTGCGAGCCCCTCCCTGAAGCTAATTTTAGTACTAGTATATAAAAGCCTGCAAAGACTGGCACGATAAACGGCGGACAGAATGGGCTGACCGTCTCGAAGCCAAGCGTTGCGAACACTTCACAGAGTGAGCAGCTACACATTGCGAAGGTCCCTCACTTACTCTATCGTACAGGATCGTGACGCGTCTCAATGAACGGGGATGGGATCAAGAAGTTGAGCTAATTCAATATCACGGTATTGATATCGTGAAAATGGAAGCATTGCAAGTCGTACGACAACCGTCCAGGTTGACACCAAAATGCAAGTCATCTCGTACATATGTTGTGATTCTTCCCGCCATTACTCAACGCTCGTTCTTCTAGCCTGGGAGAAGGTGTTCAAGGCCATCTATCCTATGTTGCAGCTATACCGGCATAAGAGACTCGTGAAGGAATGCACAGGAGTCTTTCGTCCACGCTTCGCTGCGCTTCAGGCTGCGATACTGGCCCATTACGTCCAGCTTCCTCGGACGGCACATATGGATTATCATCCTGACTCCGTTGACCTTGCATTGATGGACGAGTGTAGGGCTATCGCCGACGTGCCGGCAGACCAGACCGTCACCCAAGAGGACTTTGCCCGTGTCGTTCCCGAACTCGCCGCCCGCTGGGAGCAGGAGCGCAAGAAAGAACTGACTGAAGCGGTCATTGCGCGTCTGCCAAAGCCGCCTCCCGATGATGTGGATATCCTCGGCCTTGGAATTGCGATTTTCGAATGCAGGTTTTGTGAACTCGCTCGACCCTCACGGTCGCGTGCATTCTATCGCTATCCCGCAGTACTTGGCCATCCCTGCGCACATACAAAGCCCAAATGCAATTTCGAAAAAAGGTACAACAAGGACATGCAAGCTTATCCAACACTCGCTGCGACGACTCCAACAGGGCAGGGGCGCTATACATTGTGGTATCCCCGGGCGCTACCTCGGCACCACCCTGCGGTACCTGTCCGAGATCATGCATGCCATGGGACTCGATCCTTTACGGACCACGCAGGAGGAGCTAGACACATGCCCCGCACGTCTTGGGTGTAGACCTTGCGAGAAGACCAGAATTGAATGCAACGAAGTACCACCATTTTCCAAGACCTATTCGTCGGAGGCCGCGGTACGTATACAAGCACCAATGTCGCGATGGCTGAATGCTGATGGTCACTGATATTCTCTCCTACGAGAAGCTGGATCATACCTTTGATCACCACTATATTACGGAGTGGATGTCCTCTCGCTGCTATCCCCTATGGGAGCTCGCCGACACCTCTGTTGCTGGTGAACCTGAAGGCGCGTTGTCGTTGATGACACCAGGCACTGTGTGGGCGTGTTCTTTATGCATGCGGTGGGATGGTCGTGGCGATAGAATGAAGATACATCTTATGGAGAAGTAGGTTTTCCTTGTGTGAGCTCTACACTGGTCCTGTGTGGCCCGCTCACATGAACAACAGGCACGAAATAGAGTACTCGGACAACTGCATCAAGGATGGAACGATCTACCTTCATCAAAGCAAGAGCACTGTTCACTTCAAGATGCACCGTCCTGTTTGCGTGAAGACCGATGGCAATGAGTGACCTATACTTGATCGATTGGTACGGTCACTCACATTGCTCGCTCTGAGATGAGGACACTGATGCATGCTACCTAGGTTTCGTGTACGATAGTGTCTTGTTGCCTCATCACCGCGAATCCTCCCCCAATCTACTCGGGCGCGGCGCGGAAATGATAGGTGTAGAGTAAGACTAATCACCATAGACATTGCAGTCGAGTCTCCATCTGGTCACAATCTGACACGTCAACGTTGTCCATCCTCTAGTTCTCGTATGCAGGAGATTCACTGGTGGCATCACAAGATTACTCATGTGGGATGTCTTCTGACTCGGTAAGACCGGCGAGCACCGCTGAACGATGACTACGATCTAGACCACGACTCCGCGCTCGCGCTATTCGACGAAGCGCTGAACGACTTAGAGAGATGGCCGAAGGATGGTGACAGATGTACCTTGCTCGACAAGCCCAAATCTCAGTCTCTCCTGCAGTCATCCTCCCCGCCCCTCGTGGCAGTGCCGCTCTCTCCCTTCCCTCTATGAGTCCATGCAACGGTCTCCGGCTCGGCTGCACGGTGGCACACGTGTGGTGCACAGCGCTCCCGGCCTTGCAATGACGTTCGCGCCTCAGACCTCATTGACATCCATTGGCATGAAGCGATGGAACGACGATGCGGAGGACACCACAGTTACCCAAGAACAAGCAAATGCAAATGCTGGACCCTTGAGGCTCAGCTCGCACGACAGCACGTGGTATGCCTTCGGTGCAACTCAACCTTTCAAAGGATAGGCTTCAGTTCCGGGTTGTGCGGATGACGTTTCTGTGTCTGTATACAGTCATGTATTGTATAGCGTTCTGATATGTCTCGTTTTTTCGGACGGCGTATTGCTTGTCACATCTAACTTCGCCAACCTCCGAAAGACAGAACAGAAGATTTTCGTTAACACGTTAATCTGTATGGGTAAGATCTCGCATTAAAAGTAGGGAGTAAGCCTCGTGGATATAGATTAACTCTGCATTCGCTACTCACGTCATGGTAGGACACCTTCAAGCCGCCAGTGGCTGTAACAAAATGATTCCCTGCATCCATCTTAAGTTTTGCTTTGCATAACCGATTCTTTTCTGTCGTCAGGGATGATCTCGCGAACGATGAATGTGGTAACACCTGCCAGATCGAGATGGGCTGAGCGCGACGTGCACAGACTCGCAGCTTCGAGTAAACAGGCATTACTTAAGTCTACAAACTCAACACTTTGAGCACTGGTGCGCGTACCTCCTCACCTACACGGCTCGTGGGTGAGTGTCTGCCGTGGTCGTGGTCAACTGAATCAGAGACCTGGTGACGAGTTGTATGTAAGATCTCTGATGAAAGCTTCTTGAAGTTTGGGGAGAGCCTAGCGGCGGGTGGAGAATATGGCACTATTCACTTGGGTGGTCGTAGTACTACTCCTTTGAGCCGATGTACATCGACAATGCATGAATACAGTGGAGATATATCATGGTGCAAGTACAGGGACAGGAATGCCCCGATGTGAATATAATCATGAAGTGATGCGAAGTATGAGAATAATCACATCAGGAAAAAACCACTTGGCTACAGAGGACTACATGGTCTATGTAGCAGTGGTAGGGCGGTAGACAAGTCCCTTCTCGGTAGTGGCGTGTAGTGCCCTCCAATGCTCCATAGTGAAATGTAGCGCCCTGCAACACTCTGTAGGGCGACATAGAGCCCTATAGAACCTCATAGAGGTTATAGTCGTGCAGAATAGCAGACAATAATCACATTCGGTTCTCAATCTCGGCTGCAAACACTACATAGATGTTTGGCAATGTGATGAATTGACGATGGTATCAGAATACAAGGTTACAAGAGCTACAATACTAATAGTAAGACAACGATAAAGAGGGCACACTCACACTGTATGGGACGAGGATGACATACAACATACTACAAGGATGAGACAGGTGGACTCAGACATACGACAGAGAACCAGGATGGGACGATCAATGTACAGCAGATATGAGACAAGATGATAAACACTCAACAGGAATGAATGAGGATGAGACCATAGACGTACAACAACTAGGACGACACGATGACAAACGAGAGCAATGAGGACGACAGATGACAAACGAGAACCAGTGAACTTACATTGACAAACCAAGGAAGCGGTGTGGCATAGGAATCTTTGTTACAGAACCTATGCTTGAGTTACAAGTACTGCAGAAGTATTTGTCGTGCACAACATTGGGTGGGGAGTGGTCCCTATGTCTGGTCGAAGCTCTCGAGCAGACACAGATACCAACCCTCGCCCAATTATGCCACAACAATTACGACTGAAGACCTGGCCACTAGCTTGATCTCACTGCAAGGACGAATACAAAGACCATACCTTGAGTAGAGCGTGATATACGAGATTACTCAGGTCTCATAGAGGAGGGGAGACAAGGCCCAGGCGATGCTTCCAGTAGAGACCACCAAGGCAGAGGCCAAGAAGAACACAGATCACAGAGCAGAGGAGATGCTAGCATGTGCAGAGCAAATGGATGGATCAGGGTGAAAAGCTCTCATGCGGAGGACAGACATGAGAGATGTAGCAGGCAAGCACCAAGACTTCGACGTTTCAACTTGTGCGCTGGCACTCGCACGCTCTGGCGCTTACCGCCAGCCACAACTTGATAGTTCCTCGAGTAAATTTCTCACGCCTTATTGGTCCTCAATTGCATCTAAATTGCATCTGCATGCCGTTGTACATATAGAGGACAGTGCAGGGGGATGTGTGATAGGAGTCTTAGTGATTCAGCAACTTTTGACCACACAATTCAATGCAATATATCTAAAGTGTCTACAGCGATCTACGGAGTCCTACAGAGCGCTGGCGGAGTGCTCCATTGCCTATGTAGCCGCCGGCATAGCCACATAGAAAATGCTTTTTCCTGATGCAGATGAGTGCGCTTCGGACATCCAAACACTAGTAGAGAAACCTGCCCATTACGTCTTCTTGTTTAGGCCACCCCGTTTCCCTCGACTACCATTCCTCGACCCTCGTCGCTTAGGCTGCACGCGAGTGGGAGGACGGCGAGGAGGGGCATTGGCGTTCAGTTTCCGCCTCTTCGACGATCCCCCGCTGTGGGAGGGCCCAGCTTGTGGGACACTCGCCGGCTCTGCGGGATCCGCGGCTTTGCGCTTGGTTTGCGCACGAGTGCGTGGGCCATCTCCAGGGGTAGCAGCCGGAGGGGAACGAGCCTGTGCATGAGGAGCTCTGGCCTCATTCTCTTGGTGCTGATCGTCGCCGCGTCCGAGTGCTACTTCTACTTCGAGTGCTTCCAATGCTTCTTGAAGACCGGCTGCTTCGATTTCGTCCTTGGACGTTCCATCCTCTTCGGGATCGTCAACGTCGTCATCGTCATCTTCCTCTTCGATGGGTAGTACATCAACATCGAGACCTGAGTCGTCGCCAAGTCCTGTCGTTCCTGTCGCTCCGGCAACGGCAGGGCCCACCTGCCTGTCGATTAGTGTGCATTTTACGAAGTCGTCCTTCGGCCAGTTCTTCTCCTGAGCGATGGCCTTCCGGAAGATATCGAGGACAGATTTATGGTTCAGGATCTCTGAGGGATTTGTGTGGCGGGCCGAACGCGATATAAGAGACACAAATTCTAGGAGGAGAGTCGTGAGGGGCTGATTGCCCTCCACGACCAGATTCCGGGCTTGACAAAAGATCCAGTATAACTTCGCTGCAGCGGCCGAGTGGTCGTTGCCGACAATAAAGACATCCTTGCACACCTCCTGTCCAAGATTATGTTCCGTGTGTCGTAATACGAGCCAGAGGAGAACCCAGTAGGCTGACTCGAGGTCATGGTGGACATCATGGATTATCGGTTCGTAGCTGCCAAGGATCGCTACCGCCATGTAGTAGAAAGTTCCCTAACGTAACCACCAAATCAGTAAAGGGGCACCGTGAATCGGAGAGATACCCGCTTACCGTCCGCTCTTTTCGATGGTCGTCTAGTTTCATCACTTCGAAGAGAGCAGCACTGACTGGGTCGGATTGCCTCCCGGGTATCACCTCCGTCATGGAGCTATAGTCGAAGTCATGGAGGAATCCGCCACGCATGGAATCCTCTGCGACTAGGATGTTCCCGAGACTGATGTCACGATGAAGGATGCCTGAGATCTCCCACGCGGATTTATGTCCTGCCGCGAGGTCAGTACAATGATGACGCGAAGTATTGAAGGATAGAAATGCTCACCCTCAATCGCCATCATGATTGCCAATACAACCTGAAAAGTGCTCTCGGACTCGTTGAGAGGGCGTCCTACATCGGCAACTACCATGCGCATCTGGCTCCGCTCTCGAGATGTGTAGTCCTTCCCCAACCCAATAGCCCAAGAGAACGTCTGGTGTTGAGGATAAGGTAGCGGGAATGGCCCTTCTGCTTCCTCAGTCGTCTGAGAGGAGGACAGAATGGTGTCAGTAGAACTGGAGGCGGATGACGCATCAGTGGATTGCAGCCGTAAGCTCTGCTTTCCTTCCAGAACACTGAGGTTCGGGGAGGACTTCATCCAGCTCCTGACTTCTCGCACGCCTTGGTCCCCTCCTCCTATGAACCTCGGAAGTCCGACCCAATCGTCCTCCTGAGTAAAAGCTTGTGTCATGCGCTCGTAGAGCCGCACTTCGGAGATGCGAACAAGCTGTCGCCATGCCTCCTTAAAGATCACCGTGCTCACAGTCTTGTCGGTATTATCGGGGTTGTCAATCAGAGTCCCGTCCCCGTCAGGGTCCAGAATGCGAGTATTTTCGAGCGCCCGCCAGACAGTGGTAGCACGCGAAAAGAGCCACGCGTTGACATCGATGAGCTGATACAGAAGATAAGGCGTCGTCGACCCATCAAGCTCGTTGTACACTTCGACTCTCCGACCTTTGGCAATCTCCGCGGTGCGAGTATCGACGTCGCTATCTTCCATCCCTGAACGACGGAGCTGCGATTTCACCCATTCTTCGTCGTCGACTGACAACTTCCGGCAAGTCGGATCACAGCCAACGACAGAGTTGCCAACACAGGGATGAGTGAAATGCCAGAAGAACCTCTGAAGGAGGTGGGGCTGTTTCTTGATGTTGAAAGGCTGCGAGACGACAGCAGAGGTATGGTCGAAACGTGCAATTCGAGCGGTGGTGCCGTAGATGCCCAGCACAATGACCGCAAGAGACCCATGCGCTAGAAGCAGATTGCGTGCGTTACGGGCTAGTTGAATTGCTGTGCGTTGATGTTTATTGCCCTTCTTGCCAGTGGCGAACGGATCCTTGGCGGACGTGGTTTTAACCTCCAAGATTGTCGAGATGCGTTGCCACTGAGCACTCTCAATATCATCAAGAGAAGGTGTGTCGCCGGGGAATGAGACAGCGATATCAGGGGCGGATTTGTGGTGATTTTCGGCGAAGGCATCGAAAGGGAAAGACATCATGCAGCCATGGGTAGCATGGAAAGTGAGCTTGCAATCGTCCTCAAAGGAAGAGACAAGCTTGGTCAGGCCCCCAACCTTAAGAGAAGGGTTATGGCGGCAATGACACGATAGAAGAATAACTAGCGCACCACTCCACGGTACGACTCCTTCTCATGGCCCTTTATCGGTAGATAGGAGCTGAACGGCCCTCTTGAAATCGTGTGTTGCGAGCGTATATAAGGCGTAGAGCAGGGAACAAAAGTGTCAAGGTAGCTTTCGGCGGAGTGGTTGTAGATGTGGATCCTGCCTTTGAACTCTTCGCGCCATGCATCGAAGACGACCTTGCTGTCCTGGTTGACTCCTGCACGAGTGTGAGCTTGGCTGGATGAGCACTGGAAGCGCATGCTGGCGCGGGTAGCCATACCTGCAGCCAGGCAGGAAGATGTGCCCGTGTATCGTGTTGAGATAGACATTATATGGTTTCTGAGTATGAACGCGTATGGAAGTGGAGGTTTGGAATGAGTTATGCGACAGACCACAAGCGCTGGGTGGCCGTGAGTGAGGACAATGCGAGCCGGGTAACGCCGGCCTTGTTAGGGATGTTGTGCATCGAGGCAGACGAGATAGGAGACTCATCTTTACCTGACCCATGGTACGTTCCTGGTTCTGCTGACCCTTGCGATACTGACCGCTCGTCGGTGACTCCTGCATGCCATCTCCCGAGCTCAACTTTTCATCGAGGTGTGAAGTACGTGTTGTACTTCAAGACGATCGGGGAAGGTCAAGAAGGATTTACTCACGCATGTCCTCCGAATCAGTCTCTTCTTCAAGTTGAGCCATGTACATAGTCTGGCGGTCTCCAGATTCCCAAAGAGTACACACAGAGGAGCGACAAGGTGACAAGGCGGGGTGTTTCCGGCCCCACCTCCGCAATGTCGCACATACGAACCCTGTCAGTACTCGAGTGTGAACGTCTGGACTCGGAGTCGACTCGAAGTCGGGCATCTTTCTGACTGATCGTGCAGGCGTGTGCCACTGGTTCAAGTTGTGCGGCCAACTCAAACTGGACACGTCACACTCGCAGTGGTGACGCGTGACTAATGCGTGAGTTGTTGTGACTGGCGCGTCGAGAGTCACGACGGAGCAGACGCGTCCCTTGCGTGTAATCAGCTAGCTGGAAACTCTTCTGAGCCTCACCAAGCATGGCAGCAGATCCTATCAGCGCAGTGTCAGCGGTTTCAACGCTCTCAATGCTAGCTCCGTACACAAGATCACCTTTGGTCATGTAGTCGACTCAGGCGAAGCACTCTCCTCCCTCTGCGCCCTCGCCGAGTCCGTATCAGTCCTCACCGCAACAGCCTCGCATGCGAAACGCGAGTTCCGGAAAGCGCTTACACTGATACACGCCTATGCGCTCGTTCCGTGGGCGAAGGAGAACAGGGGCATCCAGCTCACGGTTACGAATCAAACTAGTACTGCTGTGGCCGGGGGCGTGCTCTCTGTTCCTCATATTTGATACCCGGCGGGGCTGGGTCGCGACTCGCCATTGCTGTTGAATGGTACTTGTTCATTGGGACGACAGGAAGAAGACAGCTGCGTGCGGGACACCCCCGACCCGTCCGTCCGTCTCTGCCCGAAGGCGCTCGAGAACTTTGTTGAGCTGGTGGTACGGTTTCTTGTCGAGCCCCACCCTACTGAACAGACGTGACGTGACATTCCCTCTTCATGCGCGCTCCCAGAAACGCAGAGGTCCCTGCGATCCCTCTCACGTTCACTTTTAGGTAGCAAGTTCAGTCTTTCTTGCCTGCTTTGGCATTCAGTTGAACCATAGCCACGCGCCAGATATTCCGATCATTTGATCTGCGGGCGACCTCTCTCGCTGTCTGAAGAGGCTGGCTGTACTGACCCGTGATGCGGAGTGTCACGCTGGTCACGGCTCGTCGACCGTGGCTCTGATGTTCTCACTGGCTTGCCTTTGTTCTTCCCCCGAACTCCAAGCTCGACTCTATGCAATAAGACCTCACCTAATGGGAAACTCTTCCGAGCTTCACCGAACATGGTAGCAGCCAGCGCGATGCTAGCTCTGTCACGACACAACGTAACTATGTCCAGTGGTAAGTACTTGTCCGACAAATAAGTATATGGAGGATTCGACTCCTTTGTCAATCCCCTATGCCCCAGCTCAGCTGTAGGCCCTACCGTCCACAGATATCTACTACACTCATTTATGGGAGGACTGAGGCTGCTGGTCGGGAAATGGCTTTGCAGATCTTGCCACTGGTTCGAGAACCTGCGCGTAGAGGGGCTATGCAGCTGCCGAGAGACTCGAACACGCCAACAACTTCAAGTGCTAGCCGACTATTCACAGAATGGATAGGCCATTGAAGGAAATGCCCGACGGCACGATCCGTCACCTCATCCATATACGACCTATTGAACTGGTTTCGAATTCAACTAAAAGAATTGTTCTAGACCCTGAGCTATATGGTTTAACACCTTTAGACCCCAGGCCGATTCAAGATCTAACATTGTCATTCTGGCCGTGACTCCCAATTATGGTATGTCCGCCCTACCACTCATGACTGTTCCGTGACATCTTCATCGTGATTCAGACCGTTCCCCTATGTGGACTCGTAAGCACTCTTCATCCGATGTCTTTCCAAGGGTCTAGACCACCCCTAATGCGAGGCCAACAGTATATAAGGAGGCCTCCATACCGCCCGACTCCCCACTAACGCAAACACTCCTCAATCCACCCTACTCAGTAGTCGCGAACCCTACCATGGCCGCTACCACCACGTCTACCTTTGCCCGCAAGGCGTCGAACCTGGCCAGCTCGGCCTTCACGACGACCGGTTCGTCGACGTCGAGCACCAAGGGTGCCTTCCCGCCCAATCACTGTCCGAACAAGCTCCAGCTGCAGTGCAGACTCCGTGAGTCGCTTGGACACGGGCTCCCTTCCACCGTGACGCAACGGAAGCTACGCGCCCCGGCGGCGACGTTGGTTCCTCTCGAGGTTCGCGTTCACTCTCCCAGTAAGTTCATATCTTGTGTGTATGCAAAATTGCATGTGCTGACACCGTGCATCGAAGATCACTCTATCATTCCTTCTACCACCCATACCTTGGCTACGATACCGGAGCCACTGGCTGCCTCCGCCAACGATCAACCCTGGAGGAAGATCGTCGAAGCACCATCGCCGAGCATGCTCCCCACTCCTTACTTCGGCCGCCCCTACTTCCCCGACCACAGTTCACGGGTGAAGATCTTCGAGGCGCCATCACCGAGCATGCTCCCTACTCCCGACTTCGGTCACCCCCACCACAGTCAGAGTCCGAGGAAGATGGTGTCGGAAGCGCCTTCACCGAGCATGCTCCCCACTCCTCCGGACTTCGACCGCCCCTGCTTCCCGCACCGCCGCTCGCGGACCTCGGCCGCCCGCAAAGCGTCCGAGCAGGGTATCGCCAGACTCTTCGCGCTCGAGGAAGACGCGATCGTGAGCCCATGGCATCTGGAGCTGAACGTCGAGTCCTCCTCGTTCCGCCGCACGCCTGGAGCGCCGCAGGGACGGAAAGCGTTCACTCAGTCTGGCGAGACTGGTCATGCCGCGAGGATCGGCCTCGGCCTGATGGTTGCTGGGCAATCCTTCCTCCCTGTCGTTTGACGACATCCATATGTGCATGTACACGTACGCCGGTAGTCTAGACCTGGCGTCTGGACAACATAGCAGTCATAAACATATGAATGTCAATCCGAAGTCCGAGTCGTCTATTCGACTCATGACTCGATCAGTGTGATATTCTATTGTGAGCGAGCCGTGTTGCATGATAGCCATCAATGTCATTCCAGGAAGACACCTAGATGTTCAAGGAGGTAGCGAGATAGATATTTCGTTGCTGTGCCAGGTAAGTGTAAGTGAAGCATTAAGCGTGCGGACTCGGACGCTGCCTCGGAGCAGACGTGATTGCCTTCGACGAAGAAGCAGAGACAGCGGGGTTCGGCGAGAGGGAACAGTGGATGTATGTAGGATGAACTTGAGGGCTTGCAGGGAGAGGTTGAATGTCGGAGATGTATGTGATCCGGAAGAATGCGTCGATGTCTTTCTCGGAGGGCACTAGTCTGGCGCCTTGGACGCGTGATTAATATCACCATGACAGTTGACTGGTGCGTCGAGACACGCTGGATCACAAGTGTGACTCTATCACTGGAGTCAACCAGACTCCTGAGTACGAGCCCCTAACTTGTTCAAGTTGTTCCTTTCAAGTTTAACGCGTTGCCGACGGTGATGTCGTCTCGCAGCGCACCGCCAGACCCCATGAGCATTGATTACTCAACTATGAATAGTGCACAGCGACTCGGAGCGCTGAGGTCATGGAGGTGGAGAGGCAGCCTACAAGAACTCCCGCATTTGGCGGTTGAGATTCAGCTCAAAGTACATCCCCGAAGTCTCCCTAGTTATGCGCTCAATTGAATGCCAATTGATACATACCAGGTGTACTCTTACCTTGATCCCCGAGATCTACTCGTTCTCGCGCGTACATGCAGACAATTCCGCGCTTTCTTCCTCCACCGTTCCAACGAGCCACTCTGGCGTGCCGCAGGTGAGAATGCGGGGAACCTCCCGCCGTGTCCACCATTCATGAGCGAATCTGCATTCTTAAACCTCTTGTTCAGCACTTATTGTCAGGTACATACCATCCGTGTCACAGATACCCATCATCGTGATTCATGATTCGTGTGTGCAGAACTGTGGAAGGCCCGGTGTGTGGAAGGTGATGTGGGCTTGGTTCGCACGGTATTGTCCAAAGTGTGTCATCGCGCTGTGAGTTGTTGTTGTTATGTTTACTCGTCAATCTCAGCTAATCGCATGCCACATGGAGGTCGTACACATACAACGAAGCCCGAGACAAGATGCGGAATGTTGATCGACAAATTCAACATAAGGCACTCACCACTCCTAGCGCGCTCTTGAATCTGTTTGGAGCGATTGAGGGCCAGGCGGAGTGAGTCATACTTCCCCCTCCGTATCATCCTACATAATAACACGTGGGGTAGACGCTACTACCATCACAACACCGGTATAGTGTTTCGACTCCGCAAAACCCATGTCGACTCCTTCATACAAGCACTCGACCAACTGGCGAAGCCAATCACAGACGAGGCTAGGTCACAGGTCATTGGGAGGCAGAAGGCTATATAGCACCTAAGCTACCAGTGAGCATGATATCCGCAGCTGCGAGCCCCTCCCTGAAGCTAATTTTAGTACTAGTATATAAAAGCCTGCAAAGACTGGCACGATAAACGGCGGACAGAATGGGCTGACCGTCTCGAAGCCAAGCGTTGCGAACACTTCACAGAGTGAGCAGCTACACATTGCGAAGGTCCCTCACTTACTCTATCGTACAGGATCGTGACGCGTCTCAATGAACGGGGATGGGATCAAGAAGTTGAGCTAATTCAATATCATGGTATTGATATCGTGAAAATGGAAGCATTGCAAGTCGTACGACAACCGTCCAGGTTGACACCAAAATGCAAGTCATCTCGTACATATGTTGTGATTCTTCCCGCCATTACTCAACGCTCGTTCTTCTAGCCTGGGAGAAGGTGTTCAAGGCCATCTATCCTATGTTGCAGCTATACCGGCATAAGAGACTCGTGAAGGAATGCACAGGAGTCTTTTGTCCACGCTTCGCTGCGCTTCAGGCTGCGATACTGGCCCATTACGTCCAGCTTCCTCGGACGGCACATATGGATTATCATCCTGACTCCGTTGACCTTGCATTGATGGACGAGTGTAGGGCTATCGCCGACGTGCCGGCAGACCAGACCGTCACCCAAGAGGACTTTGCCCGTGTCGTTCCCGAACTCGCCGCCCGCTGGGAGCAGGAGCGCAAGAAAGAACTGACTGAAGCGGTCATTGCGCGTCTGCCAAAGCCGCCTCCCGATGATGTGGATATCCTCGGCCTTGGAATTGCGATTTTCGAATGCAGGTTTTGTGAACTCGCTGACCCTCACGGTCGCGTGCATTCTATCGCTATCCCGCAGTACTTGGCCATCCCTGCGCACATACAAAGCCCAAATGCAATTTCGAAAAAAGGTACAACAAGGACATGCAAGCTTATCCAACACTCGCTGCGACGACTCCAACAGGGCAGGGGCGCTATACATTGTGGTATCCCCGGGCGCTACCTCGGCACCACCCTGCGGTACCTGTCCGAGATCATGCATGCCATGGGACTCGATCCTTTACGGACCACGCAGGAGGAGCTAGACACATGCCCCGCACGTCTTGGGTGTAGACCTTGCGAGAAGACCAGAATTGAATGCAACGAAGTACCACCATTTTCCAAGACCTATTCGTCGGAGGCCGCGGTACGTATACAAGCACCAATGTCGCGATGGCTGAATGCTGATGGTCACTGATATTCTCTCCTACGAGAAGCTGGATCATACCTTTGATCACCACTATATTACGGAGTGGATGTCCTCTCGCTGCTATCCCCTATGGGAGCTCGCCACACCTCTGTTGCTGGTGAACCTGAAGGCGCGTTGTCGTTGATGACACCAGGCACTGTGTGGGCGTGTTCTTTATGCATGCGGTGGGATGGTCGTGGCGATAGAATGAAGATACATCTTATGGAGAAGTAGGTTTTCCTTGTGTGAGCTCTACACTGGTCCTGTGTGGCCCGCTCACATGAACAACAGGCACGAAATAGAGTACTCGGACAACTGCATCAAGGATGGAACGATCTACCTTCATCAAAGCAAGAGCACTGTTCACTTCAAGATGCACCGTCCTGTTTGCGTGAAGACCGATGGCAATGAGTGACCTATACTTGATCGATTGGTACGGTCACTCACATTGCTCGCTCTGAGATGAGGACACTGATGCATGCTACCTAGGTTTCGTGTACGATAGTGTCTTGTTGCCTCATCACCGCGAATCCTCCCCCAATCTACTCGGGCGCGGCGCGGAAATGATAGGTGTAGAGTAAGACTAATCACCATAGACATTGCAGTCGAGTCTCCATCTGGTCACAATCTGACACGTCAACGTTGTCCATCCTCTAGTTCTCGTATGCAGGAGATTCACTGGTGGCATCACAAGATTACTCATGTGGGATGTCTTCTGACTCGGTAAGACCGGCGAGCACCGCTGAACGATGACTACGATCTAGACCACGACTCCGCGCTCGCGCTATTCGACGAAGCGCTGAACGACTTAGAGAGATGGCCGAAGGATGGTGACAGATGTACCTTGCTCGACAAGCCCAAATCTCAGTCTCTCCTGCAGTCATCCTCCCCGCCCCTCGTGGCAGTGCCGCTCTCTCCCTTCCCTCTATGAGTCCATGCAACGGTCTCCGGCTCGGCTGCACGGTGGCACACGTGTGGTGCACAGCGCTCCCGGCCTTGCAATGACGTTCGCGCCTCAGACCTCATTGACATCCATTGGCATGAAGCGATGGAACGACGATGCGGAGGACACCACAGTTACCCAAGAACAAGCAAATGCAAATGCTGGACCCTTGAGGCTCAGCTCGCACGACAGCACGTGGTATGCCTTCGGTGCAACTCAACCTTTCAAAGGATAGGCTTCAGTTCCGGGTTGTGCGGATGACGTTTCTGTGTCTGTATACAGTCATGTATTGTATAGCGTTCTGATATGTCTCGTTTTTTCGGACGGCGTATTGCTTGTCACATCTAACTTCGCCAACCTCCGAAAGACAGAACAGAAGATTTTCGTTAACACGTTAATCTGTATGGGTAAGATCTCGCATTAAAAGTAGGGAGTAAGCCTCGTGGATATAGATTAACTCTGCATTCGCTACTCACGTCATGGTAGGACACCTTCAAGCCGCCAGTGGCTGTAACAAAATGATTCCCTGCATCCATCTTAAGTTTTGCTTTGCATAACCGATTCTTTTCTGTCATCAGGGATGATCTCGCGAACGATGAATGTGGTAACACCTGCCAGATCGAGATGGGCTGAGCGCGACGTGCACAGACTCGCAGCTTCGAGTAAACAGGCATTACTTAAGTCTACAAACTCAACACTTTGAGCACTGGTGCGCGTACCTCCTCACCTACACGGCTCGTGGGTGAGTGTCTGCCGTGGTCGTGGTCAACTGAATCAGAGACCTGGTGACGAGTTGTATGTAAGATCTCTGATGAAAGCTTCTTGAAGTTTGGGGAGAGCCTAGCGGCGGGTGGAGAATATGGCACTATTCACTTGGGTGGTCGTAGTACTACTCCTTTGAGCCGATGTACATCGACAATGCATGAATACAGTGGAGATATATCATGGTGCAAGTACAGGGACAGGAATGCCCCGATGTGAATATAATCATGAAGTGATGCGAAGTATGAGAATAATCACATCAGGAAAAAACCACTTGGCTACAGAGGACTACATGGTCTATGTAGCAGTGGTAGGGCGGTAGACAAGTCCCTTCTCGGTAGTGGCGTGTAGTGCCCTCCAATGCTCCATAGTGAAATGTAGCGCCCTGCAACACTCTGTAGGGCGACATAGAGCCCCTATAGAACCTCATAGAGGTTATAGTCGTGCAGAATAGCAGACAATAATCACATTCGGTTCTCAATCTCGGCTGCAAACACTACATAGATGTTTGGCAATGTGATGAATTGACGATGGTATCAGAATACAAGGTTACAAGAGCTACAATACTAATAGTAAGACAACGATAAAGAGGGCACACTCACACTGTATGGGACGAGGATGACATACAACATACTACAAGGATGAGACAGGTGGACTCAGACATACGACAGAGAACCAGGATGGGACGATCAATGTACAGCAGATATGAGACAAGATGATAAACACTCAACAGGAATGAATGAGGATGAGACCATAGACGTACAACAACTAGGACGACACGATGACAAACGAGAGCAATGAGGACGACAGATGACAAACGAGAACCAGTGAACTTACATTGACAAACCAAGGAAGCGGTGTGGCATAGGAATCTTTGTTACAGAACCTATGCTTGAGTTACAAGTACTGCAGAAGTATTTGTCGTGCACAACATTGGGTGGGGAGTGGTCCCTATGTCTGGTCGAAGCTCTCGAGCAGACACAGATACCAACCCTCGCCCAATTATGCCACAACAATTACGACTGAAGACCTGGCCACTAGCTTGATCTCACTGCAAGGACGAATACAAAGACCATACCTTGAGTAGAGCGTGATATACGAGATTACTCAGGTCTCATAGAGGAGGGGAGACAAGGCCCAGGCGATGCTTCCAGTAGAGACCACCAAGGCAGAGGCCAAGAAGAACACAGATCACAGAGCAGAGGAGATGCTAGCATGTGCAGAGCAAATGGATGGATCAGGGTGAAAAGCTCTCATGCGGAGGACAGACATGAGAGATGTAGCAGGCAAGCACCAAGACTTCGACGTTTCAACTTGTGCGCTGGCACTCGCACGCTCTGGCGCTTACTGCCAGCCACAACTTGATAGTTCCTCGAGTAAATTTCTCACGCCTTATTGGTCCTCAATTGCATCTAAATTGCATCTGCATGCCGTTGTACATATAGAGGACAGTGCAGGGGGATGTGTGATAGGAGTCTTAGTGATTCAGCAACTTTTGACCACACAATTCAATGCAATATATCTAAAGTGTCTACAGCGATCTACGGAGTCCTACAGAGCGCTGGCGGAGTGCTCCATTGCCTATGTAGCCGCCGGCATAGCCACATAGAAAATGCTTTTTCCTGATGCAGATGAGTGCGCTTCGGACATCCAAACACTAGTAGAGAAACCTGCCCATTACGTCTTCTTGTTTAGGCCACCCCGTTTCCCTCGACTACCATTCCTCGACCCTCGTCGCTTAGGCTGCACGCGAGTGGGAGGACGGCGAGGAGGGGCATTGGCGTTCAGTTTCCGCCTCTTCGACGATCCCCCGCTGTGGGAGGGCCCAGCTTGTGGGACACTCGCCGGCTCTGCGGGATCCGCGGCTTTGCGCTTGGTTTGCGCACGAGTGCGTGGGCCATCTCCAGGGGTAGCAGCCGGAGGGGAACGAGCCTGTGCATGAGGAGCTCTGGCCTCATTCTCTTGGTGCTGATCGTCGCCGCGTCCGAGTGCTACTTCTACTTCGAGTGCTTCCAATGCTTCTTGAAGACCGGCTGCTTCGATTTCGTCCTTGGACGTTCCATCCTCTTCGGGATCGTCAACGTCGTCATCGTCATCTTCCTCTTCGATGGGTAGTACATCAACATCGAGACCTGAGTCGTCGCCAAGTCCTGTCGTTCCTGTCGCTCCGGCAACGGCAGGGCCCACCTGCCTGTCGATTAGTGTGCATTTTACGAAGTCGTCCTTCGGCCAGTTCTTCTCCTGAGCGATGGCCTTCCGGAAGATATCGAGGACAGATTTATGGTTCAGGATCTCTGAGGGATTTGTGTGGCGGGCCGAACGCGATATAAGAGACACAAATTCTAGGAGGAGAGTCGTGAGGGGCTGATTGCCCTCCACGACCAGATTCCGGGCTTGACAAAAGATCCAGTATAACTTCGCTGCAGCGGCCGAGTGGTCGTTGCCGACAATAAAGACATCCTTGCACACCTCCTGTCCAAGATTATGTTCCGTGTGTCGTAATACGAGCCAGAGGAGAACCCAGTAGGCTGACTCGAGGTCATGGTGGACATCATGGATTATCGGTTCGTAGCTGCCAAGGATCGCTACCGCCATGTAGTAGAAAGTTCCCTAACGTAACCACCAAATCAGTAAAGGGGCACCGTGAATCGGAGAGATACCCGCTTACCGTCCGCTCTTTTCGATGGTCGTCTAGTTTCATCACTTCGAAGAGAGCAGCACTGACTGGGTCGGATTGCCTCCCGGGTATCACCTCCGTCATGGAGCTATAGTCGAAGTCATGGAGGAATCCGCCACGCATGGAATCCTCTGCGACTAGGATGTTCCCGAGACTGATGTCACGATGAAGGATGCCTGAGATCTCCCATGCGGATTTATGTCCTGCCGCGAGGTCAGTACAATGATGACGCGAAGTATTGAAGGATAGAAATGCTCACCCTCAATCGCCATCATGATTGCCAATACAACCTGAAAAGTGCTCTCGGACTCGTTGAGAGGGCGTCCTACATCGGCAACTACCATGCGCATCTGGCTCCGCTCTCGAGATGTGTAGTCCTTCCCCAACCCAATAGCCCAAGAGAACGTCTGGTGTTGAGGATAAGGTAGCGGGAATGGCCCTTCTGCTTCCTCAGTCGTCTGAGAGGAGGACAGAATGGTGTCAGTAGAACTGGAGGCGGATGACGCATCAGTGGATTGCAGCCGTAAGCTCTGCTTTCCTTCCAGAACACTGAGGTTCGGGGAGGACTTCATCCAGCTCCTGACTTCTCGCACGCCTTGGTCCCCTCCTCCTATGAACCTCGGAAGTCCGACCCAATCGTCCTCCTGAGTAAAAGCTTGTGTCATGCGCTCGTAGAGCCGCACTTCGGAGATGCGAACAAGCTGTCGCCATGCCTCCTTAAAGATCACCGTGCTCACAGTCTTGTCGGTATTATCGGGGTTGTCAATCAGAGTCCCGTCCCCGTCAGGGTCCAGAATGCGAGTATTTTCGAGCGCCCGCCAGACAGTGGTAGCACGCGAAAAGAGCCACGCGTTGACATCGATGAGCTGATACAGAAGATAAGGCGTCGTCGACCCATCAAGCTCGTTGTACACTTCGACTCTCCGACCTTTGGCAATCTCCGCGGTGCGAGTATCGACGTCGCTATCTTCCATCCCTGAACGACGGAGCTGCGATTTCACCCATTCTTCGTCGTCGACTGACAACTTCCGGCAAGTCGGATCACAGCCAACGACAGAGTTGCCAACACAGGGATGAGTGAAATGCCAGAAGAACCTCTGAAGGAGGTGGGGCTGTTTCTTGATGTTGAAAGGCTGCGAGACGACAGCAGAGGTATGGTCGAAACGTGCAATTCGAGCGGTGGTGCCGTAGATGCCCAGCACAATGACCGCAAGAGACCCATGCGCTAGAAGCAGATTGCGTGCGTTACGGGCTAGTTGAATTGCTGTGCGTTGATGTTTATTGCCCTTCTTGCCAGTGGCGAACGGATCCTTGGCGGACGTGGTTTTAACCTCCAAGATTGTCGAGATGCGTTGCCACTGAGCACTCTCAATATCATCAAGAGAAGGTGTGTCGCCGGGGAATGAGACAGCGATATCAGGGGCGGATTTGTGGTGATTTTCGGCGAAGGCATCGAAAGGGAAAGACATCATGCAGCCATGGGTAGCATGGAAAGTGAGCTTGCAATCGTCCTCAAAGGAAGAGACAAGCTTGGTCAGGCCCCCAACCTTAAGAGAAGGGTTATGGCGGCAATGACACGATAGAAGAATAACTAGCGCACCACTCCACGGTACGACTCCTTCTCATGGCCCTTTATCGGTAGATAGGAGCTGAACGGCCCTCTTGAAATCGTGTGTTGCGAGCGTATATAAGGCGTAGAGCAGGGAACAAAAGTGTCAAGGTAGCTTTCGGCGGAGTGGTTGTAGATGTGGATCCTGCCTTTGAACTCTTCGCGCCATGCATCGAAGACGACCTTGCTGTCCTGGTTGACTCCTGCACGAGTGTGAGCTTGGCTGGATGAGCACTGGAAGCGCATGCTGGCGCGGGTAGCCATACCTGCAGCCAGGCAGGAAGATGTGCCCGTGTATCGTGTTGAGATAGACATTATATGGTTTCTGAGTATGAACGCGTATGGAAGTGGAGGTTTGGAATGAGTTATGCGACAGACCACAAGCGCTGGGTGGCCGTGAGTGAGGACAATGCGAGCCGGGTAACGCCGGCCTTGTTAGGGATGTTGTGCATCGAGGCAGACGAGATAGGAGACTCATCTTTACCTGACCCATGGTACGTTCCTGGTTCTGCTGACCCTTGCGATACTGACCGCTCGTCGGTGACTCCTGCATGCCATCTCCCGAGCTCAACTTTTCATCGAGGTGTGAAGTACGTGTTGTACTTCAAGACGATCGGGGAAGGTCAAGAAGGATTTACTCACGCATGTCCTCCGAATCAGTCTCTTCTTCAAGTTGAGCCATGTACATAGTCTGGCGGTCTCCAGATTCCCAAAGAGTACACACAGAGGAGCGACAAGGTGACAAGGCGGGGTGTTTCCGGCCCCACCTCCGCAATGTCGCACATACGAACCCTGTCAGTACTCGAGTGTGAACGTCTGGACTCGGAGTCGACTCGAAGTCGGGCATCTTTCTGACTGATCGTGCAGGCGTGTGCCACTGGTTCAAGTTGTGCGGCCAACTCAAACTGGACACGTCACACTCGCAGTGGTGACGCGTGACTAATGCGTGAGTTGTTGTGACTGGCGCGTCGAGAGTCACGACGGAGCAGACGCGTCCCTTGCGTGTAATCAGCTAGCTGGAAACTCTTCTGAGCCTCACCAAGCATGGCAGCAGATCCTATCAGCGCAGTGTCAGCGGTTTCAACGCTCTCAATGCTAGCTCCGTACACAAGATCACCTTTGGTCATGTAGTCGACTCAGGCGAAGCACTCTCCTCCCTCTGCGCCCTCGCCGAGTCCGTATCAGTCCTCACCGCAACAGCCTCGCATGCGAAACGCGAGTTCCGGAAAGCGCTTACACTGATACACGCCTATGCGCTCGTTCCGTGGGCGAAGGAGAACAGGGGCATCCAGCTCACGGTTACGAATCAAACTAGTACTGCTGTGGCCGGGGGCGTGCTCTCTGTTCCTCATATTTGATACCCGGCGGGGCTGGGTCGCGACTCGCCATTGCTGTTGAATGGTACTTGTTCATTGGGACGACAGGAAGAAGACAGCTGCGTGCGGGACACCCCCGACCCGTCCGTCCGTCTCTGCCCGAAGGCGCTCGAGAACTTTGTTGAGCTGGTGGTACGGTTTCTTGTCGAGCCCCACCCTACTGAACAGACGTGACGTGACATTCCCTCTTCATGCGCGCTCCCAGAAACGCAGAGGTCCCTGCGATCCCTCTCACGTTCACTTTTAGGTAGCAAGTTCAGTCTTTCTTGCCTGCTTTGGCATTCAGTTGAACCATAGCCACGCGCCAGATATTCCGATCATTTGATCTGCGGGCGACCTCTCTCGCTGTCTGAAGAGGCTGGCTGTACTGACCCGTGATGCGGAGTGTCACGCTGGTCACGGCTCGTCGACCGTGGCTCTGATGTTCTCACTGGCTTGCCTTTGTTCTTCCCCCGAACTCCAAGCTCGACTCTATGCAATAAGACCTCACCTAATGGGAAACTCTTCCGAGCTTCACCGAACATGGTAGCAGCCAGCGCGATGCTAGCTCTGTCACGACACAACGTAACTATGTCCAGTGGTAAGTACTTGTCCGACAAATAAGTATATGGAGGATTCGACTCCTTTGTCAATCCCCTATGCCCCAGCTCAGCTGTAGGCCCTACCGTCCACAGATATCTACTACACTCATTTATGGGAGGACTGAGGCTGCTGGTCGGGAAATGGCTTTGCAGATCTTGCCACTGGTTCGAGAACCTGCGCGTAGAGGGGCTATGCAGCTGCCGAGAGACTCGAACACGCCAACAACTTCAAGTGCTAGCCGACTATTCACAGAATGGATAGGCCATTGAAGGAAATGCCCGACGGCACGATCCGTCACCTCATCCATATACGACCTATTGAACTGGTTTCGAATTCAACTAAAAGAATTGTTCTAGACCCTGAGCTATATGGTTTAACACCTTTAGACCCCAGGCCGATTCAAGATCTAACATTGTCATTCTGGCCGTGACTCCCAATTATGGTATGTCCGCCCTACCACTCATGACTGTTCCGTGACATCTTCATCGTGATTCAGACCGTTCCCCTATGTGGACTCGTAAGCACTCTTCATCCGATGTCTTTCCAAGGGTCTAGACCACCCCTAATGCGAGGCCAACAGTATATAAGGAGGCCTCCATACCGCCCGACTCCCCACTAACGCAAACACTCCTCAATCCACCCTACTCAGTAGTCGCGAACCCTACCATGGCCGCTACCACCACGTCTACCTTTGCCCGCAAGGCGTCGAACCTGGCCAGCTCGGCCTTCACGACGACCGGTTCGTCGACGTCGAGCACCAAGGGTGCCTTCCCGCCCAATCACTGTCCGAACAAGCTCCAGCTGCAGTGCAGACTCCGTGAGTCGCTTGGACACGGGCTCCCTTCCACCGTGACGCAACGGAAGCTACGCGCCCCGGCGGCGACGTTGGTTCCTCTCGAGGTTCGCGTTCACTCTCCCAGTAAGTTCATATCTTGTGTGTATGCAAAATTGCATGTGCTGACACCGTGCATCGAAGATCACTCTATCATTCCTTCTACCACCCATACCTCGGCTACGATACCGGAGCCACTGGCTGCCTCCGCCAACGATCAACCCTGGAGGAAGATCGTCGAAGCACCATCGCCGAGCATGCTCCCCACTCCTTACTTCGGCCGCCCCTACTTCCCCGACCACAGTTCACGGGTGAAGATCTTCGAGGCGCCATCACCGAGCATGCTCCCTACTCCCGACTTCGGTCACCCCCACCACAGTCAGAGTCCGAGGAAGATGGTGTCGGAAGCGCCTTCACCGAGCATGCTCCCCACTCCTCCGGACTTCGACCGCCCCTGCTTCCCGCACCGCCGCTCGCGGACCTCGGCCGCCCGCAAAGCGTCCGAGCAGGGTATCGCCAGACTCTTCGCGCTCGAGGAAGACGCGATCGTGAGCCCATGGCATCTGGAGCTGAACGTCGAGTCCTCCTCGTTCCGCCGCACGCCTGGAGCGCCGCAGGGACGGAAAGCGTTCACTCAGTCTGGCGAGACTGGTCATGCCGCGAGGATCGGCCTCGGCCTGATGGTTGCTGGGCAATCCTTCCTCCCTGTCGTTTGACGACATCCATATGTGCATGTACACGTACGCCGGTAGTCTAGACCTGGCGTCTGGACAACATAGCAGTCATAAACATATGAATGTCAATCCGAAGTCCGAGTCGTCTATTCGACTCATGACTCGATCAGTGTGATATTCTATTGTGAGCGAGCCGTGTTGCATGATAGCCATCAATGTCATTCCAGGAAGACACCTAGATGTTCAAGGAGGTAGCGAGATAGATATTTCGTTGCTGTGCCAGGTAAGTGTAAGTGAAGCATTAAGCGTGCGGACTCGGACGCTGCCTCGGAGCAGACGTGATTGCCTTCGACGAAGAAGCAGAGACAGCGGGGTTCGGCGAGAGGGAACAGTGGATGTATGTAGGATGAACTTGAGGGCTTGCAGGGAGAGGTTGAATGTCGGAGATGTATGTGATCCGGAAGAATGCGTCGATGTCTTTCTCGGAGGGCACTAGTCTGGCGCCTTGGACGCGTGATTAATATCACCATGACAGTTGACTGGTGCGTCGAGACACGCTGGATCACAAGTGTGACTCTATCACTGGAGTCAACCAGACTCCTGAGTACGAGCCCCTAACTTGTTCAAGTTGTTCCTTTCAAGTTTAACGCGTTGCCGACGGTGATGTCGTCTCGCAGCGCACCGCCAGACCCCATGAGCATTGATTACTCAACTATGAATAGTGCACAGCGACTCGGAGCGCTGAGGTCATGGAGGTGGAGAGGCAGCCTACAAGAACTCCCGCATTTGGCGGTTGAGATTCAGCTCAAAGTACATCCCCGAAGTCTCCCTAGTTATGCGCTCAATTGAATGCCAATTGATACATACCAGGTGTACTCTTACCTTGATCCCCGAGATCTACTCGTTCTCGCGCGTACATGCAGACAATTCCGCGCTTTCTTCCTCCACCGTTCCAACGAGCCACTCTGGCGTGCCGCAGGTGAGAATGCGGGGAACCTCCCGCCGTGTCCACCATTCATGAGCGAATCTGCATTCTTAAACCTCTTGTTCAGCACTTATTGTCAGGTACATACCATCCGTGTCACAGATACCCATCATCGTGATTCATGATTCGTGTGTGCAGAACTGTGGAAGGCCCGGTGTGTGGAAGGTGATGTGGGCTTGGTTCGCACGGTATTGTCCAAAGTGTGTCATCGCGCTGTGAGTTGTTGTTGTTATGTTTACTCGTCAATCTCAGCTAATCGCATGCCACATGGAGGTCGTACACATACAACGAAGCCCGAGACAAGATGCGGAATGTTGATCGACAAATTCAACATAAGGCACTCACCACTCCTAGCGCGCTCTTGAATCTGTTTGGAGCGATTGAGGGCCAGGCGGAGTGAGTCATACTTCCCCCTCCGTATCATCCTACATAATAACACGTGGGGTAGACGCTACTACCATCACAACACCGGTATAGTGTTTCGACTCCGCAAAACCCATGTCGACTCCTTCATACAAGCACTCGACCAACTGGCGAAGCCAATCACAGACGAGGCTAGGTCACAGGTCATTGGGAGGCAGAAGGCGTATATAGCACCTAAGCTACCAGTGAGCATGATATCCGCAGCTGCGAGCCCCTCCCTGAAGCTAATTTTAGTACTAGTATATAAAAGCCTGCAAAGACTGGCACGATAAACGGCGGACAGAATGGGCTGACCGTCTCGAAGCCAAGCGTTGCGAACACTTCACAGAGTGAGCAGCTACACATTGCGAAGGTCCCTCACTTACTCTATCGTACAGGATCGTGACGCGTCTCAATGAACGGGGATGGGATCAAGAAGTTGAGCTAATTCAATATCACGGTATTGATATCGTGAAAATGGAAGCATTGCAAGTCGTACGACAACCGTCCAGGTTGACACCAAAATGCAAGTCATCTCGTACATATGTTGTGATTCTTCCCGCCATTACTCAACGCTCGTTCTTCTAGCCTGGGAGAAGGTGTTCAAGGCCATCTATCCTATGTTGCAGCTATACCGGCATAAGAGACTCGTGAAGGAACGCACAGGAGTCTTTTGTCCACGCTTCGCTGCGCTTCAGGCTGCGATACTGGCCCATTACGTCCAGCTTCCTCGGACGGCACATATGGATTATCATCCTGACTCCGTTGACCTTGCATTGATGGACGAGTGTAGGGCTATCGCCGACGTGCCGGCAGACCAGACCGTCACCCAAGAGGACTTTGCCCGTGTCGTTCCCGAACTCGCCGCCCGCTGGGAGCAGGAGCGCAAGAAAGAACTGACTGAAGCGGTCATTGCGCGTCTGCCAAAGCCGCCTCCCGATGATGTGGATATCCTCGGCCTTAGCATTGCGATTTTCCCATGCACGGGTTGCAAGTTCGCTCGACACTCTCAATCACGGCCGCATCGCTATCCCGCAATACTCGGCCATCCCTGCGCGCATGCCCGATACCACTCTTCTGACTTCGAAACAGCGCACAACAAGGACATGGAACCTTATCCGACGCTAGCTACAATGCGCTCGACAGAGGAGGTAGAGCACGATCAACGGTGGTATCCCTTTACATTATCCCTGCGCGATCTCGATGCCACCATCCTTTACCTGTCCCAGATCATGTGTGTCATGGGACTCGACCCTTCTGAGCGAGACTTGTTCAACGTAACGAAGTACCGCCCCCTCACATGTCTAGGACTTATTCGTGGGAGGCTGCGGTGCGTATACCAGCACCGCTGCCGACGCTGACACTTACTAATATCTTCTCCGACGAAAAGCTGCACCATTCCTTCTACCACAGGCATTATGATCCTCACTGGGAGCTCGCCGAAACCTCTGCTGCTGCTTGTGAACCCGAAGGCGCGCTCTTGCTGATGACACCAGGCGCTGTATAGGCGTGCTCGTTATGCGTGCAGTGGGACAACTGTGGCGATAAAATGAAGGCGCATCTTAGGGAAAAGTAGGTGTCCCTTCTGTGAGCTCTGCACCGGTTCACCGTGGTCTGCTCACAATATCGATAGGCATGGGATAGAGTACTCGGACGACTGCATCAACGATGGAACGATCTACCTTCATCAAAGCAAGAGCACCCTTCCTTTCATGATGCACCGTTGCGTGAAGACCGATGGCAATGAGTGACATATATATACTTGGTCGATTGGTACGGTCACTCCCACTGCTCGCTCCGAGATGAGGATACTGATGCATGCTGCCTAGGTTTCATGTACGATAGTGTCTGGGTGCCTCATCACCGCGAATTCTCCCTCCATCTACTCGAGCACGGCGTGGAAGCAATAGGTGTAGATTAAGCACAATCGACATCGCGATGGAGGTTGCATCTGATCACAACTTGACATGTTAACATTGCCGTTCCCTAGTACTCCTATGTAGGAGAATGGAACCACTGGTGGCATTACAAGAACACAAATGACAAATGCGAGGCAGGCGCAAACGTCTTCCTCGAGAGTGCCGACCGGCAGTGAGCACCACGTGAGCGACGAGCTATGGTACAAGGTAAGGTCATGCCGTGATGGCGCGCTTGTACACTAATGCTAGACACCATTCGTTGAAGTTGAAGTTCGCGCGGCAGCACCTGAGCTTCCGAGGCGAGTCAAGACTTATGTACGGAAGCATCCAATCACATAAGCCGAGACGAGATCCGGCTCCGCAATCTGTCCTCCGTACCAGTATGTATAGTACGTCTTATTCTCTCATTCCGTGATCCTAACTACTAATGCTTGTTTATCGTCCCATCATTTCAGGTAGATCGTCAGCGGGGAAATGCATACGTGAGGAACACAGCACCGAGGAACCGAATATGGACCCTTCCTTGTTCGCCCGCCAAAGAGCTGACGAGGCCTGGGATGTGACATGTAGTCCAGCCTCCGGCGGGCTGGTGCCAGCTTCTGCCTGACAGATGCAAGCCTCCTCGGTATAAAACCCGAGGCAGTCGACGGACTGCTCTCTCTTCAGTACTACCACGTCCGCTCCCCTCTGCAAGGCTCTTTCTTCTCTTTTAGAGTTGAGTTGCGCTCTCAGACACACGTCTATACAGCTAGAGCTAGAGGGTGAAGACACGGTGCACCTCATCTGTCCTCGTTCATTCACGACGGACTGTAGCGGACATCCTCATCTCTCAGGTGAGCTCTGAAAATATGATATCCCCCCTCTCTGTAACCACTGACATGGGTAACAGAGGTTGGCCCTAGACGATGCGCCGCTGTATACCACTGCGGCGCTGGTGTCGAATACCACGGCGTGCACGGTTCCACATATCCTATCACCGCCTCCCCTCATCGCGCACGTCGTATGGCATGGCTGGTGCTCGTATCACGTACGTCTCATACCTTCTGCGCACTCCCCACATTTCCTCAGATCGCCGCCTTCTAGTACCACGAGCATGTTCATCATGGCCAGCCGCCCGTCGGTGTATAAGCCCACCTGGTGGTATCCGACGTTCGCGTCGCGTACCGCTCAGGCTCCTGCCGCTCCCAGTAAGCCGTACTGATTGGACGCAGGGAGACAGGTAGACGAGAACGCCTTTCCGGTACAGTCACCTGTCGGGGATGGGTGACTCGGACTGTGCGGAGCGAGCGCGCCGCATTGCAAGGCTGAGCCTCCCATTGGTGAGTTTTCTGTCACTGAACATGCACGTCGCAGAAGCTAACCTACCACACACAGGATGCGCCGGTATTGAAACGTCTTCGACCCTGCACAGAGGTGCGTGATACTATATGCATAAGCGGCTGACAACCTTCCTTCTGTACAGCACAGTCAACTTGAGGGGTCAAGGACGTAGAGCTCATGTACGTTGTAGATACTAGTCATTGGACAATATACTATTCAACGGACACATCCGCTCTCTATGCGCGTTCCAGGAAACGCGAAGGCCGCTTGTTTGCCTTATCTAGACGCAGGGATGTTCCTCACTGCCAAACGAGAAACCCGCTGAAATTGCCATCTCCTTTGGCTTGAAGTTGTGGTCCATCGTAGGATGTGACGGGCGCCAGGACAGGCGAGGCTGAGTCAGTAGCGCGTAAGATATCGAGTACGAGTATCACATGTAGACACCAATACGACGAGGACTGACGCCGAGGACGATTTCTAGGTTCAGCGACATATCCAGGGCACTACACTATTCGAGTCATAGCTCGGATAGGAGTTCAGTGCCGCTGAGAAGTTGGCACTTGTCTTCAACTTGGACCACAGTCGCTCAGGCTGCACGCGCCTGCAGATCTCCCCGTTCTGAGTCACAGTCGTCTGATAACTGCCTGTTGCGATCTGCCAGTCTGAAGATGCTGGCTGTACCTGTGGTCGTCGTGGGTGTGGTCTGTGCTCCTAACGTGTTCGCTTTGTCTCCCTCTCTCGCAGGCGACCTGCCCGGCTTACAGGGGTTATGCAGCCGCCGAGACTGAGACAGACTCGAACACACCTATGACTCCTTGCGGTGAATGGCCTAGCCCTTCAAGAAATGCCCGACAGCGCGATCCGTCACCTCATCCGTATACGGCTTGTTGAACCGGTTTTGAATCAAACTAAAAGGATTGTTCTAGACCCCAAGCTATATGGTTTACTAACACCTTTATACCCCAGGCCGATTCGACATCTAACATCGCGATTCTGCCCGTGACTCCCTATGTTGGCATGTCCGCCCTACCAGTTCCGTGACATCTCCATCGTGATTCAGACCGCTCCCCTATGTGGACTCGTAAGCACTCTTCATCCGATGTCTTTCCAAGGGTCTAGACCACCCCTAATGCGAGGCCAACAGTATATAAGGAGGCCTCCATACCGCCCAACTCCCCACCAACGCAAACACTCCTCAATCCACCCTAGTATTCAGTAGTCGCGAACCTACCATGGCCGCTAACACCACCTTTGCCTTCGCCCGCAAGGCATCGAACCTGGCCAGCTCGGCCTTCACGACGACCGGTTCGTCGACGTCGAGCACCAAGGGTGCCTTCCCGCCCAATCACTGTCCGAACAAGCTCCAGCTGCAGTGCAGACTCCGTGAGTCGCTTGGACACGGGCTCCCTTCCACCGTGACGCAACGGAAGCTACGCGCCCCGGCGGCGACGTTGGTTCCTCTCGACGTTCGTGTCCACTCTCCCAGTGAGTTCATGTCTTGTGTGTATGCAAAATTGCATGTGCTGACACTGTGCATTGTAGATCCCTCTACCATTCCCTCTACCACCCATACCTCGGCTACGATGCCGGAGCCACTGGCTGCCTCCGCCAACGATCAACCCTGGAGGAAGATCGTCGAAGCGCCATCACCGAGCATGCTCCCCACTCCTTACTTCGACCGCCCCCACTTCCCCGACCACACTTCGCGGGTGAAGATCGTCGAAGCGCCATCACCGAGCATGCTCCCTACTCCCAACTTCGGTCGCCCCCATCACAGTCAGAGTTCGAGGAAGATGGTCTCGGAAGTGCCTTCACCGAGCATGCTCCCCACTCCTCCGGACTTCGACCGCCCCCGCTTCCCGCATCGCCGCTCGCGGACCTTGCCCGCCCGCAAGGTGTCCGAGCAGGGCGTCGCCGGACTGTTCGCGCTCGAGGAAGACGCGATCGTGAGCCCATGGTATCTCGGGCTGAACGCCGAGTCCTCCTCGTTCCGCCGCACGCCTGGAGCGCCGCAGGGACGGAAAGCGTTCACGCAGTCTGGCGAGACTAGTCATGCCGCGAGGATCGGCCTCGGTCTCATGATTGCTGGGCAATCTTTCCTCCCTGTCGTTTAACGACATCGTATGTGCATGTACACGTACGCTAGTCTAGACCGTGTCTGGACAATATAGAAGTCACAAACATATAGATGTCAGTTCAAGTCAGTCATCGGGCTTATGAGATGGGCAGGAAAGTTCTATAGCACTGTTAAGCTATGCAAAGTGTGAACGAGCCCTGTTGCGTGATACCATCTACTCCCTTATATCTTTCTAGAGCAACCAAGTTCCTATTGCTCGAATTTCATACCCCGCTCCCGTTCGCCCTCGACGGCTCTCCTTCAGCAATGACACGATTCGCAGCGGGGCGTGACGTATCCGGGACGGCAGATGCGAAGCGCAATTCGGTGTCGTCATCCATAGTTTGCGCACCGAACATGCCTAGATCGAGTAGAAAGCGCGAGATGAGGATCGTCGTGAGCCTGAAAGAACAGTCCGGCTTGGTGTCAACTGTGCTGCGGCCGAGCGAGATAGGTGTGGGTGTGTCACGTACGAGTCCCGGAACGGGCCGATGAATGTGCCTGTCAACCAGATGGAGTCAAAGTGCTGCGGTGATGTTCTCATATGAGGAAGCTCTCCGGAAAGCGGGATGCAAAGACGCTCCTTACCACGACATTCAGACAGGTGACTAGCAGATTCAGCGCGAGCGGCACGCTAAGTGAGAGTTAGTTGGACGTGTTCAATTCGGCATGTACTAGGGAGATACTGACAAGAAGCATGCAATGCCTGTGTGGCATGCTCAATTGATGATCAGAAGACAGTCGGAAAGGCCGGCTCACCGTGTCGGAGAAGCGTTTCGGAGAGCGTACGGATCCGCCCATACACGCGGAGTCGAGGGGTATCCGCTCGCAGCGAGGATATAGTCTTCCTCACGGTACATACCAAGACTATAAACTCTCCCACGATCATCCCTCCTCGCGACGTCCATTGTACTGACAAGAGCCGTTACAGGATCCGAGAGTAAACGATAAATCCCATTGGTAACTCACTGACGGACGCCAAGAGATTAGAGACTTATCCGGATCCAGCAAAGCTTGAGTAGCTCACCGTGCAAAATATGTGCGATTGATAGGCAGCATAACCATGCAGCCGTCCGGGTAGGGAAAATTGTGCAGTGTTCCATAGATGAGTGTATACTGTGAATAGATGAGTCCATGTACCAACATCGAGATAGAGCGAATGGGCAAGGAGGCACTTACTATGTCCGGCATGATATACATCGCGTTGACAATGAAGACGAGGATGGCAAGAGCAATATTGAAGTTTGAGAGTGCGTATGTCCGTAAAGCGGAGAATACTAGTTGAGGGGAGGGGTAGTTTGAGCAGAGAACTATTCATACGAGGTTCCTTTAACAACTTACCAGCCCACGATATGTTTGTTGGGAACATCGCGATCTCTGCGAACTTACCCAAGACGTGGCATCTGTTCTCAGAGAGTCCGACAGAAGATTACTACGGCAACCATAGTACAAACAGAGTGAATACACTTGCGTCTGCACGCGGAGAGAAGATGATCAAACACTTGAGCTCAGTAATAGGTCTGCACGGAAAGTAGATCTTCACTCACAGTGTCGGTAACAGGAAAGCAGAGGATGGAAATGGGGATGAGGCACGCGATCATTCCATGGCGGTTCATGATGTGGAGGATGGTGTGAACACTCAATTTGCGGTGCCTCACCACGTTGACCTCAGCTCCGAGTGTAAGAACAACGTCATACAGTAGCAGTACTAGGGGAACTGGTTAGACACACATTCTATAGATATTTGTGAACATGGCGCACTCACTCGTTGCGGAGAGATACAGCGATGTCATGAGCCTCCTGTACGATGACAAAACGATCTCAAGATCAGATAGTTGGTAAACAGTGCGAGTCGAACTCACGCTTCCCAGAATCTAGAGATCTCGTCGTTCATCGTCAGTCGATGAGGGAAGGAAAATGGTGAGATTGAGAGAGTAGAGGGATAGCGAGGCTACTTTGAGAGAATGCTGCGAGGTGTGTACCGAGCAAGCTGTGAGGCGACGTATTTATATATGCTCTTGAGAGCAAAGGACAGCCCATGGTTCACATTCGCATTCTCCGCAGCCGTCGACAATCGATAAACTAGAATGCACTAGTTAAGATGACAACCAGCAGCACGGGGAAGAGTCAGCGGCAGCAGCTCAGCTCGATGGCGGCTGCACGGACGCTTGAACCACCTCATGAATTGGTTCCTGTTTCAGCAATCCCGACGGCAGCGCCTGTGCGGTACCGAAGCTATAGCTGTTGGCAGTAAGAATGGAACGCTGCGTGAAGATTAACCCAATTGCGGACCGTTTTAATGCAATTTGTCATGGTGCGATCTTCCATCATGCGATGACGTTGACATCGAGGAAAATTCACCGAGGAGAGTCCGAACGGAGCACAACGATCACGTCAGTATGGCGCAGAAAGCTCACAGCATACACACCATGTTCCACTGGAGAGTGTGCTCGTGTGTGCTGAATACAAGGGAATTCCGAATGTGTCTTACTGCCTGTCCGCAATGAACTGTCTTGGTTTCACATACCTGGCATGATTGGTTGGCTTCGCACTTGGATGAAAACTTGGCAGCGCTCTGGACTCATGTCATCGAGCAGAGAGGATCTATGTCGTAGTCAGTACGTCAGTACTAGTCAGTGGCATTCCGAAGTACAAGAGAAAAAGGAACAGATGGAGCCTCGAAGATCAACTCTGGTGGGGCTGTGTAGTCCAGGATTCCAATGGATATGGGTCAAATGGCTGTGGCTTGCTCTTGGGGCAAAGGTAGTATGGTGAGGCGTTCGCGAGACACCTCAGGCTCAACTCGGCGTTTTAGCCTAGAAAGTTACAAGTCGCACTGGCCATGTCTACATGATAGCCTGATACCTACGCGATAATGTGGATGAATCTGTAATCACATCGGAGGCGGCCTTGTAGACAGGTAGACAGTGGGACGTCGTTCTTCAATGTATTCTTCGGCGATTGGTACTTAATAGAGAGCACCGCAGACTCTCACCGATATATAGTTGAGTGTTGTGAGCTTTGCAAACAATGTACTCACCGGGCGTACGTACCCTCACGATTCCGGCTTCGTGCAAGAGGCAACGAGGTTTCGGAGTTGAACCACTCGGCTGACGTGTCCAAGTCAGGCGCCAGAGAATCGATTTGTTTGAGCGCTAACCTGGTTGTTCTCCACAACCATGACCTTCACGCACCGGAGCTCGCTTCCGATCGAGCTCTGGAGGCTCATCATAGGACATCTCGCACACGAAGACAAGAAAAGCTGTCTTCTAGTATCCAGCCAACTCCATGATGTCGCCCTCTCAGAGCTATTCTCGCATGTCACTTTGTACTTCGGGCTCTGGACGAGTGCACACGAAGATAATTGGAATGAAGAGGAGAAGAGAGCCGAGATGGAGAGACTGAAGAAGATGACCTGGGAGATCTTGCGTCACGTCTCGTGTACACCGGCCTTTGCGACGATCATCAAACAGCTGTCGGTGCGCGCGTACACACAGGGAGACGGTCTATTTGAGCTCTGTAAGTCCTTTTCGACTACAGTTGCTTCTAAGCTATGTCCGCCTGATATTGCGTGTATCGTCGCAGTCTGTCTTTCCGAGGCGCTCCAAAAGCTTGACGGCCTACAATCATTGCGGTGGTACGGCTCGTCCCCGTTGCCCAACTCGATTGTGTTCGATGCTCTAGCAAAACGCGCGTGCCCCACTCTCATCGATCTACGTCTGCCGTGCGCATCTTCATCTCTCCCTATCAGTACATCTCTGACCGATGAATGTGCACAGGGTACTTGGGGCGGCCGTACTCTCTCTCGCTGCATTCACCGGTCTTCACTCTCTGCATCTCTATGACGGCTCGGTCTTAGAACCGAAACTCGAGAACGGAGAAGGTTACATCTATTCTACGATTGAGACCAACTCTATAACTTTGACGCGACTGTCTATATCCGGTGACGTCATATGGGCATGTCCAATCCGCTCACTCACCAACCTCCACGAGCTCGAACTCATCCTGCCGAATGAGCTCGGCGGGCTCGCGCTGATATTTCGCCACTGCGTGGACCTGCGCTCTTTTACCTTGCATCTAAACAGCGTCGCGGACGATCATCCGCTCTTCCCATTGCTGCAGTCGAATCCCACGGCGCTCCCCGCACTCACCGCGTTCAAACTCATCAGCCACTTAGACTTCGATGTGACGAGCGCCCATGGACAGATCCTTGCCAACTTCTTGGAGAACAAGACGAAACTACGCATGCTTGACATCGACTGCACCTCCCAGTGGCCAGACGAAGAGCGTGTACAATCGTATCTCAATATCCTGCCAGCGCTTCCAGCTCTGAACGTGTTGGGACTGAATCTCATCGGGTGCTACGGCGAGGATGTACTACTACTTGACAAGCTGATACCCATCAACGTAACCGCTTTGATGCTTCACGTGGAAGTACATTTTAGTGAAGACGCACTGCTGCGAGGATGGATCGATCTGGTATGTTTGTCATGATGTCGCGATCGACCTACACCCTCACAGTCATCTTGTGTTTCAGCTCAGGAAACGCAAATCCCTTGAATACTTTCACATCATCGACTACACTGGTGATGCAGATCTCAAAATTCAACTCCTCGAGGACCATCCCGAGTCTCTGAGGCTGGTCGGATACGGTTCTTACCTCCGCTGGATCGAGCATGATCCCGAAGAAGGAACACCGAGATACTCTCCTTCATGGTCACTTGAGAGGGTAGCACATAGAACTGTCGAGACCTTTGGATGTGCTGACTGGGAGTGGCTGTTTCGACACCATGACCACCATGGCATTGGTATGATTCTCCTTCAGTTCACGTGCGTCTGCGCCCTGACAATCACCCAGGAGAACTGCTTCCTGGGCAAGATTGGAACGCTGCAATTTGATTGACTACAGATGAGTACGGAACTCAAAGCTTCACGCGTAGCCCCGATTCCGCACTGCAGTGCTATGTACTTACTACTATCCCTCCTCTTGAAGTTCGTCCGTCGAGTCCAACTACATCTCGGATGATCCTCAACACCTCCTCGATATATATCCCCGATCAGCATTCATATGCTCGTAGTGGTCCTATCCGTGTTAAGTATACCCGCCGGCGTACAAGGATGTGACTGAAGGGTAACGTGACTCGCATGCAGTGTGACAACGCAACGTGTGACATCCCCGTCACTCAAGCAGAACCCTTCTGCAACCCAGTGACGACTAGTTTGAATGCATGAAGAGTGCCTCCTGACTACACCTTATACAACGATAATCCGTCGTTCGAGTCGTCAGACGTCGGATCTTGTGCGATCATGGCTTACGAGGTGAGTTGCTACCGGTACCTCGTGCCAGCGACACGCTTCCTGAATATTCCAATTCTCTTGAAGCGGCGGGCACCTTTCTTAGCGTTTCCAGCTTGGACGCTGGAGAATGGCATGCTCTCGATTAGAACAGACTCTTTGGACCATGGTGGCGCTACTCCCTTCCCCGTTCAGTCGGAGGCAAGAAAACGCGGATGAGTATGGAATTGCGCGATCACTGTCGGACGAACACGGATTGACCCCGGAAAGTGCGCGCCCCATGACTGGTCCCTCCAGTTTGCCCCGCATGCTTACTCCTGACTCGGCGCGGCTGACGGTTCTTGAATGTGGGTGAGGACTCGACGAAATGTCACCATACGGGTCTCGGCCTCTTGAGTTCGGGACTAGATTCTCTGTCGCTCATCTCTTAGCCTTTACTTCACACACGATCATTTGACTCCTCCTGGTTGCCGTATGGTGCCGGTCAGTCGCGTCAAAGTGAACATGGTCAACGTGCTGTGTACTGACGCTCGGGTGTGGTGCCACGGGCAACGTTTGTTCGACCGGAGAAGATTCAATCTCGAACTTCTCCCGTAGCAGCCCTAGCATTACGTATATATACAGCCCGGTGAGGCCCTCACAGGACGACGGCCAGTCTTACACCAATCTCACACTGCTCAACGCACCCTCCAGTAGAACCTACACACCCTCGACAACATGGGCGAAAACATCGAAACCGGTGCCGACCTCCCTCACCCTCCTCCACTGACCGCTGAGCAGCGCAAGCTGATCGCCGCGACTGTGCCTGTACTCGCGGAGCACGGCCTCGCCATCACAACTCGTATGTACTCGCAGATGCTCGCGGCGCATCCCGAGCTCCAGAACGTCTTCAGCCGGACCAAGCAAGTTGTATGTTCTCATTCAACGTTGTCTCCCGTCAATCGCATGCTGAGTCGCCGGGTTGGTTCTCTTCAGCGTGGGCACCAGCCCGAGATCCTTGCTCGTTCCATCTACGCGTATGCGTCGCATATCGAGGACCTCACTCCAATCCTCCCTTTCGTGGAGCGCATCGCTCACAAGCACGCATCCGTACACATCCAGCCGTCACACTACGCTGTCGTTGGCGAGTATCTCATGAAGGCGATCACCGACATCGTTGGCGCCGACACCTTCAAGGGCGACCTGTACGATGCCTGGGGTGTCGCCTACTGGAACCTCGCACACATCTTCATCGGCCTTGAGCGCAAGCTGTACGAGGCCGCCGCCTGGGTCGGTTGGCGTGACTTCATCGTCGAGAAGAAGGTGAAGGAGAGTGACGAGATCACGAGCTTCTACTTCCGCCCGAAGGACGGCCAGCCGCTAGAGCCGTATCGCCCAGGACAGTACATCTCCATCCAAAGATTAATCCCACAGCTCGGTATCACCCAAAACAGACAGTACGTATCCATCTGGCATTGATTCTCTCAATCCTCGATCCCAACCTGTTCTCTATCAGATACTCCCTCTCAGATGCTCCGAACCCAGCCCACTACCGAATCTCCGTCAAGCGCGAGCCCGGCATCCCCACACACGCGCTCTCGCCGGGGAACCTCGATACCGCGCAGTACGAGCATCCCGGCTGGATGTCGAATCTCCTCCATTCGACGCTCAACGAGGGCGACGTCGTCGAACTCGCATATCCCTTCGGCGAGTTCTTCCTCGACAGCTCCCCCGCCCCCGTCGTCCTCCTCTCCGCCGGCGTCGGCGTCACCCCTCTCCTCTCGATGCTCAACACCCTCGTCCGTGCCGAGGGCCCCAAGCGACAGATCAGCTGGGTGCAGGCCGTCCGGAACGGTCGCGTGCACGCTTTCAAGGCACACGTCGCGTCTGTCGCACAGCAGCACCCTGACCGTATCAAGACGACGGTATTCTACTCTGAGCCCGTCGAGGCCGATGTGCTCGGGAAGGACTATGACGTCCAGGGCCGGCTCGACCTTGAGAAGGTCGACCGGGAGACACTCAGGCTGGACGACGCGACCGCGCAGTATTACGTGTGCGGTCCGGAGGAGTTCATGGCAGACATCTTCAAGGGACTTAAGGCGCGTGGGGTAGACATTTACAGGATACACGCGGAGGTCTTCGGCGCGGGCGCGACTCCCGAGTAAGCATCGGGCATGCAATCCGGACTTTGTCTATCGTATCGAGCTTGTACTACAGTTTTTCTCAATAATGTAGGCTCTCGCACTGGATTGATAAATGAGTTCCATCCATGCTACCTCGTGATCATGATGATGGCGACTCACTAAGGTCACTTAAGTAGTGGTAGAAGCCAAAGACAATTCTTTGATCAACAAACGCAGCAGTCAAACTTAAGCGAAGTGAACCGGTTAGCCGGCAAATTCCGCGAGGGAGATGAAGCGCCGTTGGGAGTCACAATTGCAAGTGGCAGGTAGGACAACGTTTGCTACTCTAGACACAAAGGAGCTGCGCGGAAGCTGTGCGGGCACGCTGAGGTCCTCATGTCCGCACGTAGGTGCTCGACGACTGCCGCGGCAGGGAAGGGTGTCCAAACACTCGTCAACAGCCGTACTAAACACCCGCTCGCCGCGCAGCCTGCAGCAGCCCCTGTGTCTTTAAAGCCGTCCTCCATCTCACGTCACCTCCTATCCCACTCACGCGAAACATGGTGAAAGTGACACATCAACTTCCTTACGAGCTATGGGACCAAATCATCCGCCAACTTCCTGGTCAGGACAGAAGACGATGCCTCTCCATCTCGAGAATCGTCCACGACGTTGCCATTCCCCTGATCTTTTCTCGTATCGTAGTATTCTTTGGATCATGGGACTCTGTCAATGACCCGGTGCAGCTCGCATACCGTGACGCTGACTCCCGGGATGACGACGAGAACGACAATGGGCAAGTGGCGCCACAGCAGCATAACAGCATCGAGCTCCTCCGATATATCGCCCATGATCCTCACTTCGCTGAAGTTGTGAAAAAGATGACCGTGGCGGCGTTCTCATCCGCCAACGCCCAAGAAGAAGAAGAAGGATCTAGTCAGTCATCTTCGTCAAGTCTTTCAGGGTCGACAACTCATTGTGCCACTCAGAATGTTTGGCTGACGCGCTTCCTCACCTCCGCAACTTGTCGTCCTTCGCATACTATGGCAGCACTCCGCCGTTCAGCTTGAAGATGCTGAGAGGCCTTGCGCTGGGATGTGGATCCTCCTTGCATGAACTGCGCATACCGTAAATCTATATTGTTTGTTAAGAGTGCTCAAGGTTGTTGACGTCCTCATCTCCTCTTAGCTGCACCACTACAGTTTGGAAGACGCACGATATCAAGCCCTTCCGAGAGCTGAAAAGCCTGGTCATTGGCACTCCTTCTCCAGTTGACTTCTCGTCAAAGGCCGCCCGGATTAGGTACCGCGCGACACAGGCCTTCGCCAACTACCTTGATGTACATGGAGCGGCACGCCCGACAAACCTTTCCGTCCCATCCCTGAACTGGATCAGCCGTGGCTCATTCCTGTCGTCGTGCAGCGACCTCCAAGAGATCGAGCTCACGAGTCCTTTCGAGGGTGCAGCGCTCGGTTTCGAATGGGTCTTGACGAGTTGCCCGCAGCTCCGCTCGTTCATTATTCTCCGCATCCCTGCGGGAATACGAAACTCTGAGGTCACGACACTGTGCAAGCATTCTGCAGCACTTCCACTCCTCACATCCTTCAAGATGTCGGCGACCGACTACACACCTCTTCACGACTATTCCGCGTTTCTCTTCGAGAAGAAGCATCTCCGTCGACTCGACCTCATGATCAGAGATAACATCATCCACACGATTCGCTCCGTCTCGTTGCATCTTCCGTCCGTTGAAGTGCTCGGGATAGACTTGAGTCGGCTGCTGTGGTCGCAAATACATCATCTTCTCTTCGTACAGCATCTCCCTCCCAAACTATCCGCACTCCTCGTCCGGGGCGTGCAGATCGGTGCGGTGTCCGCAGAGGAATGGGCAACCCTGGTACATATGTTCGCATTCGGAGTATTGGACGTTCAACGCTAATATATGACAATCGCGCAGTTCCGCACACAATCCTCGCTCCGTTACCTCCACCTCCTGCACACCGACTATCAGTCGCGGTACAACAGCGGACCCATGCTGGAGACTTTGCTGCTCGAACAGCCTCCTCCCTCGCTCGAGCTCCTCGGCATCGGGTCGCGGATGCGGTGGGTACGGCCCCCTCGCGCTGAATACTCGTCGCACTACGACCATCAGGAGCTGTGGCCGGCGTCCGCAGTATGGTTCAGGAGTGCTTCCGACTTCGGTACAGGGAACGAGGACTGGGAATGGCTACTGAGGCACCACGATGATGCTTTGTACGGTGAGTCAGAGACTCGTCGGCCATGCTCCGTGTCTGATTGCTGCCTAGATCGCGCGCAGACGAGTTGCCACAAGACTTATCGGTAGTAGACTCTAGCTGGAGATGTCCTCTGCTCATCTACGTTCCATATCCACTAATAATCTGGCTTGTTGAATGCACGACATTAGTACACCCTATTAATCAGAGATGCGAAATGATTTAGTCCGTCGTCGACCGCCCGAGCGACACAGTAGTCACAATACCAAACCTTTATCATTTCGTCTCCTCGTGCCAGAGCGTTCTCCGTAGTTTAATCTACATCAGATTTGGCGACGGTCCTCACTCAAATTCTACAAATCTCCCATCAGTCTGAATACATCTGTGCCGTGGAATGAACTCGTGATCCTAGTATAGAATTCGTCTTCGCTCTCGAGACCAGCGTGCTCAGGCCAGTGTTTAACTCACCTGGTTAGAGCGGCCGCGGCGCTTGGTCAGGACTCAGTGCACGGAGTTGCTCAAACATGATGTTGCTCAGGGTATCACGAAAGGCAGAGATTATGATGAGCATTTCATTCTGGGACTTCGTCCGTCGTCCGTCGTAATATAAGAGCGACCGAAACCCCACCTCCAAGTCCTTGTTACGCGTGACCAACGCGTGACTGGCAGTTGAGTGACGCGTGTGACTGCCGCCTGCGAGTCTGAACACGGAGAACGGGCCGTAGTCAGCGTCTGAGACACCAAATTGAGTGCTTCCCACGTGGCCACAGGCGTCGAAACGGCGCTTGTGTTCCTTCACGCCGCATCGTGTAGCTCGATGACACATGTGATGACGTTGATCTCGAACGAAGGCATGTTGACAGTGCAAATACACAATGCAGAAGATCACTGGCCATTTTGCACGCCAGCATAAGGCGACGGAAGGTGTGTTCTAGCCTTTGCACCATAATCTCTCATCTTGAAACTTGAGCTTGGACTTTGCGACTCGGAATCGCGGTGCAAGATGGGCAGATGGCGGGACCATGTTCAACATTGGCTCCAGCGAAAAGTACCGCTACTTTGAATCCCAACATTTGCTTTTGCAATGGATCTCCACCCGCATGACATGGCTGTTTGCTCGGGATTAAGTTGTAGGCGACGAAGAGGGCGGATTCACTGCATCCACTGGCAACGTCTCCTGCTCTCATCTCAAAATCTCACGAGCGATTATCCCGCACTCAGAACGGACGTTTACCGTGTCCGCCTCTGCCCTTCCCACCGTTCCTGACCACAGAACTCCCCGCCGACTATCACTGGCTCCGAGTCCATGCCACACTTCACGCCAACGGGATCACACATAGAGACTCGTTGCACGTTGAGTTCGGTGGCACATCAGACATCTTACACTTCATTGCCATTGCAATGTTGATTGTCCCTTGCCCATATTTGGCTTCCGCGCTGTGCCATATACTATAGTAAATGAAACCTGTGTAGCATGCATCAGTGTCCTCATCCCGGAGCGAGCAATGCGAATGACCGTACCGAGCAAGTTAAAGTGTCACTCTTGAACATTGGTCTCCAGACAAACAGAAGGGTGCATGAGAACAGTGCTTTTGCCCTGGTGAAGATAGATCGTTCCATCTTTGATGCATTCGTCCGAGTACTCTATTCCATGCCTGTCGAGAGCGTGAGCACACCGCAAAAGGTGGACGCAGAGCTCACGCAAGGAAACCTACTGATCCATAAGATGCACCTTGACTCTATCGCCGGAGTCGTCCCATTGCACGCATAGAGAACACGCCCATACAGCGCCTTGTGTCATCAACGAGAACACCACTTCGGGTTCATTAGCAGCAGAGATATTGGAGAGTTCCCACCGATGTTCGGGGTAGTAGTCGCAATAATCGAAAATGTGGCCGTGAAAGGTATGATCCAGCTGTTCGTCGGAGAGGATATCGGTAACCGTCAACATGCAGCCGTTACGACATCACTTCTGGTATACGCACTGCGGCCTCCCACGAATAAATCGTGAACTTGCAAGGGGCGGTGTTTCGTTACGTTCAGCATAGTATCTCGCTCTGGACGACTCGCACCATGTACACCTGAGCCGCGCGGGGCATGCTTCTAGCTCCTCCTTCGTGGTCCGCGAAGGGTCGAGTCCCATGGCGTCCATGATGTCGAGCAGGTAAGTCATGGTGGTTTTGAGGTCGCGCTCATCACAAAGCCGTGACAGTGAAAAGGGATACCACGTCGCGTCCGCCTCTTCTGTCGGGCGCATCGCAGCTAACGTCGGATAAACCTCCAAGTCCTTGTTGTGCGTCTCCTTGAAGTCGTAGCCATAGTGTGTGCAGGGATGGCTGAGTACTACGGGATAGCGATAGAACGCATAGTACTGTGGTGAGGGTGAATCAGACATAAAGCTATCCTTCCGGACGTCCTTGCATCTCGTGCACGGGAAGATCGCAACTCCGAGGCCGAGGACATCCACATCGTCGGGAGGCGGCGCTGGCAGATGCGCGATGAACGTCTCAGTCAGTTCTTTCTTGCGCTCCTGCTCCCAGCGGGCACTGAGCTCGGGAACGAGAGCCGCAAAGTCCTCTTGGGTAACGGTCTTGTCTGCCGGTACGTCGGCGATAGCTCTGCACTCGTCCATCAATGCAAGGTCGACAGAGTTAGGATGATAATCCATCTGTGCGGTCCGAGGAAGCTGGATGTAATGGGCGATGATCGCAGCCTGGAGTGCTGCGAAGCGCGGGCGGAAGACTGCCGTGCAATCCTGCACGAGTCTCTTATGCCGGTATGGCCACAGAACAGGATAGATAGCCTCAAACGTCTTCTCCCATGCTAGAAGAACGAGCATCGCGTCACGGCGGGGCGGATCACAACAGGTGTAGGAGATAACTGACATTTCGGTCCCAACTTGGACGGTTGTCGTACGACTTGGAATCCTTCTATCTTCAAGTGTTCCCAACTGTAACTTCGTTGAAACAGCTCGACTTCTTTGTCCCATCCCATTTCGTTCAGACGCTTGACGATCCTGTGCGATAGAGTAAGTGGGGGATATACGACGTTTGTGACCTGTGGCTGCTTACTCTGTGTAGTGTTCGCGACGGCTGGCTTCCAAACGGGCAGCTCGTTCTGCCTGCCGTTCATCGTGCCAGTCTTTACAGGCACTGTTGACATACTAGAACCATTTAGCTTCAGGGAGAGGCACCTAGGCAAAGCACACTCACCGGCAATCTATCTGCTGTATACGCCTTCTGTCTCGCAATGACCTGCGACCTAGCCTCGTCTGTGATTGGCTTTGCAAGTTGGTCGAGGGTTTGTATGAAGGAGTCGACATGTGTTTTGCAGAGTCGAAATGCATGACTGGTGCAGTCTTCTAAACGGTCTCTAGCACACGTGTTATTGTGTGACACATGCGTACAGTATGGATTAGACAAGAGTATGACTCACACCCTCTGGTTCCGATACACTCCAAACAGCTCTAGGAGCGCGCCGGGAGTGCTGAATGTCTTGTGTGGATCAACATGCGATATCTTGTCTCGGGATTCGTTGTAGGAGTACGACCTCCAAGCAGTGTACGATTAGCTGAGTTTTGCGAGCGAATGCAAGAGCAACAACTCACAGCGCAATGACGCACTTTGGACAGTACCGTGCGAACCATTCCCAGATGACCTTCGACCCAGAGGACCTGCCGCAGTTCTGCACATACGAACGATGAGGCATACCTGTCACAGAACCAGAAGCGATACGGATGGTACGTACCTGACAATATGGACTGAACAAGAGGTTCATGAACGCGGGTTCGCTCATGAATGGCGGACACGGCGGGAGGTTCCCCGCGTTCTCGCGTGCGGTGTGCCAGAGCGGCTCGTTCGAGCGATGCAGGAAGAACGCGCGGAATTGTTTCGATGTACGCGCGAGCGCAAGCAAATCTTGGGGATGCAGGTGAGAGTACACCTAGTTTGTATGAATTTGCGTTGTATTGGGCGCATCGATGGTGAGAGACGAACGTACTTTGAGCTGGATCTCAACCGGCGAGTGCGGGAGATCTTGCAGGCTGCCTCTCCATCTCCATGACCTGAGGGCTCCGAGTCGCTGTGCGGTGTTCGTGATTGTGTCTCCAGCACTCGCGGATGCTTGGGGCTTGTTGGGAGACGACATTGGAAACGCGTCAACACAGTCAGGAAACAACCTCGCCGATCCTCGTCGACGTCGGATGACTGCCCGCGGATGCGTCGAAATTCACATCACCGTATCTATGTAAGACTATTCACTATTGATCATTCCGCCGGAGTGTGCACCAGCTTCCTAATTGCGCTTGATATCAGTCAATGCATATCAGTGATCTGCACAGCACTGGAAGAGGCTATACGTAAGTACTTACCAGCTCTCGCGTCTTGCGCGAAACGAGGCTGCCGCTGAATCTTCTTTGAGCGTGGGGTGCAGGTCTGACTACCCCCACCAATGCGCTTGGAGTGAGTGCGTGAGTGCGAGAAGAGAGCTAAATGATGCGCGAGACGGATGTGCAATAGGCGCCTCCAAATCATCCGTTTCGCGCTTTGAGCCCTTGTCAGCCTGCATTCGCCGGCTCGCTCTCTCTGGATTGTAACAGTTCTACTGTTCTCGGGTGGGTAGTTCGAACCCGATTCCTTCTTAACAAATCAAATACGACACAGCACCGTGAGACAGATACAAGTTGATAAATACACGAGCCAACATGGGTCGTATGACAGGAAGCACAGCGAGTAGCTATAGACGCAGACGGTATGAAATACATTCGATGTGTGTGGTGTGTGTATGTGTGTTCGAGAATTCGAGTGAAGAGAGTCCAGTCAATCTTGTACAGTGTACTTACAGACGTCAAGCTATGCGAGGGATGGGTGTTCGATGACAATCCTAGCTGGAGTCTCAGCCGATGCCCCAGACCTCGAGCCCAACACACTCAAACCTCACTGTCTCACCCGTTCGAGCGGATTGAGAACAGAGCGGGTCGTTGTCGAACGTGAGACACTTCGCCGACGATCCGTCCATCAAGGTGTCGTCAAGCCAAAGTCCGTAAAGTCCGTCCCTGTCGTCAGCCAATAGTCATCAGTGAATTTGAAGAGAGCTTGTGTCGTGCAGACAGACGCACCCTCCACCGAACGAGATATAGTCCGGTTCGCACAGCGCGACATAGTCGTTCTTCCCTGTCCACTTGAAGACGCGTACGCGATCCTTCCCAACCATCTTCCATAGAAAACTGCCAGACGACACTCAGCAGATATACGCAGGACTGCTCAACGCACAACTTACGACTCGCCGCTCCCGTAGTAAGCGCCCTTTGAAGGATGGATGCCTTCCCCTATCCATGCGCCGAAGATGGAATCATGGGCATCACGGACAATCAGCAGCGCGCTGCGCTTGGAGTCCTGGCAACGCCCGTACAACGTGTTCAGCGAGATTCCATGCTGATCCAGGCTGTACAGCAACGACCACGTTTTAGGGAGCCGTGCCAATGCCGGGAAAAACGGCCGCAACTGCAAGTGCACCCGGTCAGCCATGCCAATCAACACGGAGGACGAGGCTGACCATATCCGCGAGCTCGACGGTCAGCACAGGCACGGTCACCTCCTTTCGGCCTGTGAGTTTCACGCTCTTGCGCTCGACCTGCGTCTTGTCGAACTCGAAGCCCTTGTTCCACTGCCGGTCCCCGGCGAATCCGGGCGCTCCTGACGACGGGACGTATGGATGCGAGGCGAAAGGTGTTCCATGCGTGATGGCGGCATCTATGGGTGCACCTTCCGAGACGGTCGCCGCACGTGAGTGGGGAGCGGAGCGTGAGAAGGGAGAGGACGAAAATCGGGACGAGGTCAATGTGGGATCTTCGGCATGAGAGGCGAATATCGAGGCGGCGCTGATGTCTGTGGGCGATGCCGAGGGACCAGCACGAGGAGCTCGAATGGTATTCGAGAGGAAGTTGGAAACCCATCGAGTAGGGAGTGCTGTGGGCGTGAAGTATGACGATTGGGTGCGCTGGATTTCAGGGGTCGATAGGCGTGTGGGAGAGGACGGTGGCAGAGAGGGAGAACGTAGATGGGCCGCCGGGGAGTGCTGTGGACTGGTCTGTACTCGTTGTCGTCGTGACAGCCGCTCGCTCTCCGAGTCTTCCAACGGCGTGTCGATGTCTATGAGCATGTCTGACAACTCAGAAGTAGTCGGTACGGATCGGGGCGTGGATCTCCCTGAGTGCTCGAGTGCAGATAGATCTGGATAAGTAGCGGCGTGGCTCAGTGGTCTTGAAGGGTTTGCGTCGGATGGGGAATCGAGGTCTATCAAGGAGTCTCCGAAGGATATAGGTTGCGAAGTCGCGAATGCATCCTGCGATGGCCGGAAGGTGTTCGAACTCGTACCTTGCAACCAGTAGAGAGGATCGTCCTCGTGCTGGAGTTCGTCGAGCATCTCCTTTCTCCTCCTCTCTGAGGCGGCCTTCGCATCCTCCGTAAACCTGTCAAAGAACTCGTAGTTCTGCAGAGGCGTAAATGGCGCAGGCTCCGTAACGTCGCCTAAGCGAAGCGGATCCTCGGTGGCTGGGACAGAGACGAAGGCCCCGAAATCCGAGTCCGTCGACTCGGTGCGAGCATGTCTTGCTGGTCTACTGGACGTAGACTCCGGTTCCGGTGTTTGTGTTGGAGATGCGCGAGGTGTCGGGGGCGAGAACAGCGTAGCGAAGATGTCCTCCTTATCCTCTCCCTTCCCCAACGAATTCGGTAGGGTCGTCTGGGCGACTTGCACGGACGTTGTCGCGGCGTTCATGTTATGTGATCCTGTAGCTCGAAGTCGTGAATGTCGTGAAGTAGTAGATATCGTCAAGACATGTTGCGGTTCGTAACAGGGTGCAGCTGTGCGCAAGCGCGTACATGCTATACTTCATTACTTACCAGTTGTTACTTTCTATTCTGTTATGTAAGCCCACAATAATAACCCTTCTTACTGCCCTGCTTCTGGCGATAACTGACTGGCAACTACTGACATCAACATGTCCCTATTTCACTCTGATTCTGACTTTTACCACAGAGAATCAGCCACCATCCGCCCAGCGACGCATTGGAATTCCATCCAATTTCCTGGCATCCGAGTCCCCGCGCTCGACAAGAAGTTGCTGAATCGTTTACTAAAGTCCTGGTAGAAGTGAGACTGTGAGAGTACATTGAACATACCTCTGGCATCGGCCTACAGCATATATATGCATCCCATCAGTTCCATCGTATTCGCGTGACAATATATGCTAGACTACTATATGCATGGTATCTCCGATCTCAGGTCATATCACCATCCGTACAGGCTCAAGCCCCTGACAAGCCCCTGACAGGCCCTCGAAAGCATCATGCATTCCCAGTCGGCTCAGGCTTGTGCTCTGCTGCAACAATGTCAGGCTGTCCAAGGACGTAGTCCTTGATGTAGGTATTCTCTCCTCGAATATTGAGGAATGAGTACTGTGCAGGGTCGAGGTGTCAATCATCATGCGAGTCGCAGACGTGCAATGACAAGCTTACTTCGGCAAGCTCGACGCCGCTGTGTCGATTATAGTTCGCGTAGACGAGGTTAATCTGCACACGCTAATCCGCAACTATGACGTTGGACACAAAATCTGGGACGCACCTCGCTGTGGAACGGCCGCAACCCCGCAGTCTCCAGCAACTCCCACCACTCCAAAAAGTCTTCGAACCGCTGCTTCCAGATGTGTAGCTCAATCTGCAGCTGCCCAAACGGAAGGATGCCGTCCCGCTCCTGAATGCTCCAACCGGTCGTGTTGGTGCCCACGGCGAACTTTGCGCCCGAAGGTGGGGCGTCGCGCTCCCTTGTGAATTCCTGGATGATCGCACGGAAGGTCTCCCATTCCCATCCCTCCACATCCAGTCTCAAGAAGTCAATATGCGAATGTCCTGAGAAGTTGAACCGCGGGACAACATGTCAGTATGCGCAACAGGTACGAAGTGCGGATGTGAAGACGCACCGTTCTCTGCCATGAGACTCCTCAACGTCCATACTTTCGGGTCGTCGCCAGGGCTGTGCCTGTCGCCCGAGCCAAGAGCGAGCTTGGCGAAGTGTGCGCGATGCCTAAGCGAGCGCGGGATGTGGTTCTGTGCATCTTCCCCCTTGGTCGAATCGTATATCCACACCTGGCAGAAGTGCGTTGACTCGAGCAGCGTCGCCTCGAAAGAGTACGACGAATCCATTCCTGTGAGAGGAAACGCATGTCAGTTCGCAAACACACGCGACGGGGCCAATACGGATAAACGAAACGCCCTCCGAGCACTCCCAGGCGTTGTCACGCGAGCAATATCGTGAGCGTTGGGTGTCAACCGTGCAGAGCGCTTCGTCGGCGCGCCTGCGAATGATGGCATTGATATCGCCCGGGGTGTTGATAACAAGCGAAACGACATTGCAACCGCGCGAAGTGGGGCAGATGGAGCAACGCGGGCAGCGGGCGCACAACGGTGGATTTAGCGCCTGGCTACCACTCGAGGGCGAAGGACGAAGGGAGAAGAGAAAGTGCCACATACCGAACGAGTAGATCACGCAGTCAGGCTTGTCTTGAATTCGCGAGATTCCACACATCCACTTTCCACCGTCACTCAGCGCTCCGACCCTGTCAAGTTCGTGAGGGCAGTTGAATATGGGCGGGAAGAAGTCCCCTGCTCAGCGCGTTAGCGTGAACTCCCAGACGCTGGACTCGCGACATACAGACGGTGTATGAGGGCCATGGCTCTACATTCGGGGGAAACCTGATAGATGTCGAGTATCAACCACAACACGAACATTAAGAATCGACGGTCGCGCGACATACATGACGACTTGTGCGGGCGTGGGCCCGAATTTCTTGATGAGTGCTAGTCGCTCGGGGAGCATCGCGCGATACTTGCGCTCTTCGCGCTCTAACCGTCCTTTGAGGTCATTGTTGTGCGTGTAAAACACTGGGCGCGGCGGTGGGGGTCGGTTGGAGAGGAACCACCATGCGCACAAGACAAACGCGAAGAGGGTGAGTGAGTACCGGGGGTGTCGCTGGCCCAGAAGGAGCGGGGACTTTGCCATGTTAGAATTTAGATGGTGAGCTCGACGTGCGCAACAACGAGCGAACCGTCGGGAGCGACGGTGAGTGTGAGGGAGCAAAGGTGGAGAAAGCGGGAATCCCGCGCATCCCGCCCACGCCCAGTATGTAACCACGTGAGTTACGGAAGTTCGCTTAGCCTCCAGATCTCGATCTCTCACTTATTCAACTTGAAGTTACAGCAACCCCAAGTTTTGAGGTTCCGAGGACAACTCTTTGAAACTTGTGAGCTCCCGACGGTATACGTTATATTCTTCCTTCAGCCACAACAATCCATCAACGGCACTGAGTCGATTCGCGCCGATCGAGCTGACTAAAGGGCGGGATTTGAAGGGCTATGATGGCATTTTCAGATCCTGAACCGGGAAGTCCAGACAATTCGTGAGTGCTGGTTTCAAGCTTCCCCGCACTTGAACCTCCAGTCTTTCGAATGCTAACATAGCACTGCAGGCACTTGAAGTCACTAGTCTGCGATTCTTGCTCGAACATAGGGCTATTCGACCCGGCATCATTCCAAAAGGCGTGGGATGCGCAGTTCTCATCCACCACCGGCTTCTCCTACGCCACGACATGGAGTCAGGTTCAGCACGCAGCTCAGAGCGGGTGCCGCTGGTGCACGTTAGTGTCATCCACGAGGAACAACTCATACTTTCCCATCCGAGGAGAGACGTTGGAAGTGGCGATTCACTTCAGTCTCCCATCTGAAGAAGATGCCACAATAGCACCCATTACACCTCAAGGGGTCCAGAGATTGCATCTTGAGTTGAACGGGCGTGCACACTCTGCCTACTACTACGTCTCCGCTGCCCCTGGTGCGCCTTTTGATCGCGAATACACATTTTTACCTTCAGCCACTTATGAACCATTTTATAGACGACCCTGCTGCGGCAGTGATCACCTCTAGGACTCGGATTTTGAAGCTCTATTCACCTTCGACCCGTTTAATGGCTTCCAATTGTATTTCCGACTGCATTCGCGAGCACGAACATTGTCCTTCTCCGTACCCTGGAGTGCTCCCAACTCGCGTCATTGATTGTGGAGATCCTATCAGGCCTAAGCTTCATCTCAGTCATAGCGAGCCGGCGCCGTATGTCGCCTTGAGCTATGTCTGGGGCGAATCCCAATCGTATATCACCACTACGACGAACCTGGAGACGTACCTTGATGGAATCGACCCTGGGCTTCTTCCCCAAACAATCAAGGATGCGATCGGAATCACTCACGCGCATGGAGTGCGTTACTTATGGATCGACTCTCTATGTATCCTACAGGACTCAGACGAGGACAAGGCCCGTGAGATCGCACAGATGAGAGCGATATATGAGAACGCTTACTTTACCATAATCGCAGCGAGTGCACGCGCTGTGAGCCACGGATTCCTGCAAGATCGGTCACCACATTCACCATACCCCAGCCCTCCGGACATCGTCCTTCCCTTCCCGAGTTGTCCCAACGGTGGAATTGGTACCATGGTCCTTTCGGACCCTAACTGGGTCAAGTACGACGGAGCGTCCGAGCCCATCGATCAACGAGCCTGGTGCCTCCAAGAGCGCTTCCTATCGCCACGCGCCCTTGTGTACGCCTCCCACACCTTACAATACCAGTGTCGGACATCGACAGTCAACATGGGCAACGCGGTGTGCGACCCCAGCGTCAGAAAGCAGCTTCCCCACTTCCTCTTCCGCACCGATTCGAATTCCAGCGCGTCCTACAAGCTGTCCCCTCGCGACCAGAAGAAGCTTCTGTCGTCATGGATCTCGATGGTCGAGCAGTATACACGACGTGCGCTCTCGAACCCCGACGACAAGCTGATCGCCTTCGCCGCGATTCCAGAACTATTCAGCCGCTGTCCGGGGTGGGAGGGCAAGCGGTACCTCGCGGGATTGTGGGAGGGCACGCTAGCACAAGATCTCCTCTGGCGGAAGGCCCGCGAAATGCTCTCTCCACGTCCTAACGGGTACAGAGCGCCGTCCTGGTCCTGGGCGGCGGTCGATGGCCTCATTGTCGCACGCCAGATGGACGACCGTTTGGATCTAGACACCACTAACACAGCGACGTGCGATATCCTGGGCTGCGAGGTCGAGCCTGCCACGCCAATCGTTCCGTTCGGCAAGGTGGCATCGGGGACCTTGCACGTTCGTGCGGTCCTGGTGGAGGCGACATGGAACTATCCCCCGTCCAAGATGCCCAAAGTGTATCTGCGGGTGTCCGTTGCTGCGGATCGTCACCAACAAAGGGAACGTCCTCGCATCATTGGCTACGCGTATCCAGACAGCGTAGAGAGCGTAGAAGAGGTCTTGGTTGTCCCTGTGATATGGAATCTATCTGCTCGGTATGCGGCTGGATTAGTTGTTACCCGAGTGGAAGGAGGTCGATATCGTAGGGTTGGATGTTTCCATTCGCCGGAAGAATCAGCAGGGCTGGATTGGATGGTTGATGAGGAGAAGCAGGATGTCATATTTGTGTGACTGTAATTCTTTTGGACCGCAGTGTACAAACAGCAAGAGTGTAGAGTATGTGTAAGATGTGCATACAAATGCATACAGTAGCAACTGCAGTGTGACCGTAAGTATAGTCAAGTTTAGCATAGATCGACACTAACTGTAAGGAACAATGGCTTGTATAGACTGATATGGTGCGCCAGCGGAGCTCGCGCTCTCTCCACTGCCTTCACTTCACATCGGCCCCCTCTGCACGACCTGCCAATGCGAAGGTTTCAAGTTGTAGTATTGAGCCAGTAGTTACAGGAGAACGTCCGCGAATCTTTCTTACACACTACTAATGAATGCGAATAAAGTTCATGAGGAGGCGAACTTTACAGTGCCAAGGGCCATGGAACACTAACGATGAGCATGCTTGTGCCAAATCATGATAGTACCAATGGTATCTACAACCGTCTTAAGGCTCTCACTTGCATCATTTTGATCGCTTACTAGGAGATAGTAGCATATGCCGACATCGGACTCCGTAAATAACATCGCGCTCACATGGTGCACTGGACTTTCACTTCATATCACACTTTTGCGCATCCTCCCAAGCCGGGACCTTGAGCCCAAACATATGTGGCAAGTTCCTCCAAGTGCTCTCGCACGCCCGACCAAGCGGGTCCTTTCGACTGATCGCCGCACGACACACGTCGCACGGGCTCATCGACATGTAGACGACGTCCCGCCACGGACGGAGGACGAGTGGGTCTGCGCCCTCCCCGAGCGTGTGGTTCATTCTCTCCGCCCAGAACGTCGTCGATGACTTACGGCACTCGGCGCTGGAAATGCACCCCTCGATCGCCCCGACCTGCGCGAGGAGGCTTCCGAGCTTCGCACCATGGATGATGTCCTGCATGAGGAGTGACTCCCGGCCTCGGACGACGCGTTCTAGAGCGGCTTGGGTCAGGCAGGTCCGCGTTTTGTCCTCGCGCACGTAGCCCCGGACGACTTTTGAGCCGAGGGTCGCACAGTGGAGGTACGCAAGCGGGAGTAGGATGTCCGTGCCCGTGAGCCCCGCGAGGTAGACGACGTCGATGGCATCGGCGGGCTTGATGTACAGCGCAGATGTCGTTGAGTCGGAATCAGGCTTGATCCAGTGGGCGTGGACCGGGGTGTAGAAGTCGGTGAGGAGGTCGAGGTCATCAGGAAAAACTCGATTCGCGAATTATGTATAATAACATCTAAACAGAGGCATTAGGGCGTTAGACTAAAAACATAAGTCCCTTCCTAACGAGAGACCAGTATCGGACCAGTAGCAGACCATTATCCTCACAACAGGACCACCTGATTGCACTGCTACCACTCTTAAGCACACAATTCACGGTTTGGTTCAACAGTATATTGCTTATGACATAGTACTACAGCATCTTACACATATACACATATCTAACTACCATAACGACCTCGAGACGACTCCGAGGGCCAACCCCAGTGAATACCCTGCTGAGATATTGTCAGTACCCCTGATGCCACGAACTTGCCGATCAGAGAACGACCACACACCTGGACGAGTCTTCAAGGTCCACTTGACCTACCTCTGCATCGTGACATGTACATAGGATGGATGAAGAGTGACCAGGATGCACCACTCACATATAGTTATGACGAACTCACCTAGGAGAGATAGAACTTACTTTGCGGTACTGCGAACAGACTCACCAGGATGGAAGGCAAGGAACGACGATTTACAAAGTTGGTTGACAATCCCCGCTTACGTACCTGAGAATGATGCGCCTACCTGGGCGATTCGGCTATCCCACACATGGAGTCCATAGGTAGTCAACAGAAGTTGAGGGGTGGATCGCAGAACACGCTGAACAGAGGGAAGCAAGCCAAGAGGGGAGAACTGTGGTGGTCGGACGATGGAAAAAAGTCGAACGACTAATGTCGCTGGCGCGACCTCGGAGGTTGCCGAAAGACTTAGGGCCGGCGCCGTTGAGACTTCGGCGTGAATTTGGGCAGGTACTAGGACAACCGAACACTCATACAAGTCTGAGATTACATCTCTCGACGATGTGGGCAATTTGCAAACAATTCGAAAGACGTAGGGTACCCTTTCACTCATTTTCAAGTGTGTGCACATCCTCTGTCCCATGTTATTGCTGATATCGGTTCTGATATATAACTTATCACTAATTATGGAATGGGGTTTTTCCTGATGGTGTTGCTTGAGCAAGTATTCAAATTGGTACTTGTGTGCGAGCCGGATGACGGCGGAGACGTGATGGAAGGTGATCGATATGGCAGCGCTGGTGGTACTTAGATGTGAGTAACCTCGAGGCTCGAGCTATAATCATGCCGATTGACTGAGAGTCACGCTCACATCGTAGGTCTCGGAAAAAGCTCCTGGAGAAGGTGACGCAGGTTGACAGGGTTGTCCGAGAGATACAGTAGTGGGCAGCCATCTAGGTTCGGGGCGGACTCGGGCTGTGAGAAGCTGAACATGTCCGCGAGTACCACGGAATGCGCGGAGAGGATGCCATGGTAGACCTTGAACGCGGTCTTGCCCGCGAGAAGGACGATGGAGCCGTCGTCGAACCAAATTTCGGTGTCCCTCACTATCTCGTCTTCCGCGGCCATGTCTTCTCCGGGCCCAGAAGGCGATACTTCCGTATCTGGGATCGTCTCCATGAATGGACGATGCACAGAGCGAGCTCAGTAAGCGGGGGAATGCGATGATGATGAGCTCGAGTGAGGAGCCTCGCGGGGTCAGATCATCAATATAGGGTCCCTGCCAGTGAGAGTCCCCGAGATCGCCGGTCGCACTTTGATTGCCTTGAGCAACATCAATGAAACATGGACAAGTCTCAACAAGTACGTGCAACTCTTTGCAAGCGCGATTCAACCGTAGGTTATCGTTATCGCTTCATACTACAGCCAACTGCACACGATGCATATCAATCATTTCGCATATGTCAAACTATGAGTAATACTGTCGCGCGTTCAACAAAGACCAAGCTCGAAGCCTGTCTTGGGCTTCATACCATGAAGTGACCTCTGGTGAGTCACCGTTATCATGAGGTACTACTTCACTGTAGAGTCCATCACCATGGCGCAACCCGCCCCGGGGAAAAAGGCTCTACATCCCGACCGAGCTTTGGGAACTCATCGTCAGCGAGCTGGCGTCACGCGGACCCCCGAAGCGTTCCAAAACTCCGTTTCTCTCACTATTGAATGAAAATCTCTGCCCTGCCGCCTGGCCGGATGCTAAACTCCATCGTGATTAACCTCCATTTGGCTCCCGCGCCGCGCTGTAACTGGGCTCTGATAACACAAATGCGCATTACTCAGGTCCAAGGGTTTCCGAATATCGGCTTGAATGGTCGAGCAGTGCACTAACATAGAAATTAGGTAGCATGGCATCAGCGTCCACACTCGGAGCGAGACATGCGAGTGACCGCACCGAGCAAGGTACAAAGTATCACACATTACTACCACCATCGTTCTCCAGGTAGACAGGAGGGCGCATGAGAAGAGTGCTCTTGCCCTGATGAAGATAGATCGTTCCATCCTGGATGCAGTCATCCGAGTATTCTATATCATGCCTGTTGATAACGTGAGCAGACCGCAAATGGGGGCTAGCGCAGAGCTCACGCCAGGAAAACCTACTTTTTCAGAAGATGCACCTTGATTCCATCGCCATAGTCCTCCCACCGCACGCATAAAGAACACGCCCATACAGCGCCCTCTGTCATCAACGAGAGCACTTCTTCGGGTTCATTAGCAGCACAAGTATTGGCGAGCACCCAATGAGGAGTGGGATCGTGCGACCAGTGCCAAGGACTGTGGCAGAAGGAATGGTGCAGCTGTTCATCGGAGAGGACATCAGTGGCCGCAAATGGGCAGCCATCACCACGGTATCAGAGATGTGACACGCACCGCGGCCTCCCACGAATAAATTGTAGCGATGACAGTGCGCGATCTCTCTGACGACGAGGACGATGAGACACAACCTATGTCATGGTCAGAACGTCTCGCTGTCTCCACCTCGCACCATCTACACCTAAGCCGCGCGGAGCATGCTTGTAGCTCCTCCGCCGTGGTCCGCAAAGGGTCGAGCCCCATAGTTTCCATGATATTGCGCAGGGAAAGCATGGTCGAGCCGAGGTCGACCTGGGAGACTGAAAAGGGGTACCGGTTACCCTTCACCTCTTCTGTCGGGCGCATCGTAACCAGCGTCGGATAGACTTCCATGTTCTCGTTGTCCGCATTTTTGGAGGAAAAGTAGTGCGTGCAAGGGTGGCCGAGTACTGCGGGATAGCGATAGAATGCATGCGGTCGTGGAGAATGTCGAGCCCTGGCGAGCGTGCAACGCATGCACGCGAAAACCGAAATGCCAAGGCCAAGGACATCCACATCGTCGGGCAGTGGCGCTGGCAGATGCGCGATGACCGCCTCAGTCAGTCCTTTCTTGCATTCTCGCTCCCAACGGGCACCGAGTTCGGGAATGAGAGGTGCAAAGTCCTCTTGGGTAACGCTCTTGTCTGTTGGTACATCGGCGATTGCCCTGCACTCTTCCATAAATGCAAGGTCGACGTGGTTAGGATGATAGTCCATTGGTGCGGTGCGAGGAAGTTGGATGTAATGGGCGAGTATCGCAGCCTGAAGCGCCGCGAAGCGCGTGCGGAAGACTGCCGTGCATTCCTGCACGAGTCTCTTATGCCGGTATGGCCACAGAGTAGGATAGATAGCCTTGAACACCTTCTCCCATGCTAGAAGAACGAGCATTGAGTAACGACGGGAAGATCCACAACACATGTAGCAGATAACGTGCATTTCGGTCTCAACTTGGACGGTTGTCGTACGACTTGTTATTCTTTGATCTCTGTGATATGCCAACGGTCACGTTGAAGCAGCTCGACTTCTTGATCCCATCCCTTTTCTTTGAGACGGTCAAGGATCCTGTACGATAGAGTAAGGCGGGGACTTCGCAATGTGTAGCTGCTCACTCTATGAAGTGTTCGCGACGCTTGGCTGCGAAACGGTCAGCTCGCGCTGTCTGCCATTTATCGTGCCAGTCTTTACAGGCTTTTATATACTAGTTAAAAATGAGCTTCAGGGAGGGGCTCGCAGCTGCGGAACGCATGCTCACTGGTAGCTTAGGTTCTATATACCCTTCTGCCTCCCAATGACCTGCGACCTAGCCTCGTCTGTGAACGGCTTCGCAAGTTGGTCGAGTGCTTGCATGAAGGAGTCGACATGTGTTTTGCGGAATCGAAACACGTGACTGGTGCCATCATCTACCAGGCTCTAGTACAAGTGAGTATTGTGTACGTAGACGGTCGGCATTGATTGGACGAAAAGATAACTCACGCCTCCTGGGTCTTATACAATCCAAACAGCCTGAAGAGCGCGCTGCTCCTGAATATCTCGGCTTGATCAACACTCAATATCTTGTCTCGGGCTTCGTTGTACGAATACGACCTCCAAGTAGTATGTGATTAGGTCAGACTTACGAGCTTACGAGCTTACGAGCGAACGCAGGAGTACCAAGCGACTCACAGCGCGATCATACACTTTGGACAGTATCGCGAGAACCAAGCCCACATCGCCTTCCACACACGGGACTTTCCACAATTCTGCACACGTAGAATGATGAGCTAGTTCAAAAGTAGGTTCATGTAACGACACAATTGGGGCGCGTACCTGACAATATGTGCTGAACAAGAGGTTCATGAACGCGGGTTCGCTCATGAATGGTGGACACGGCGGGAGGTTCCCCGCGTTCTCGTGTGCGCCGTGCCAGAGCGGCTCATTCGAACGGTGGAGGAAGAACGCGCGGAATTTTTTGCATGTACGCGCGAGCGCGAGCAGATCTGAAGAATATAGGTAAGAGTACACCTATTTCGTATCAATTCGCATTCAAACGTTGGACACATCAATCATGAGACGCCGCGAACGTACTTTGAGTTGGATCTCAATCGCCAAGTGCGGGAGTTCTTCAAGTTGCAGGCTGCCTCTCCACCTCCATGACCTCAGGGCTCTAAGGCGCTGTACGCCGTTCGTCTCAACGCTCATGGAGGCTTGCGGTACGCTGCGAGGTCGACATCGGGAACGCGTCGAAAACAACAAGTACTTATATATATGCTTATAAGTTGAACGACTCAGGATGACTGTTGTATAACACTGACAGCTTACGCTCAAATTTCAGAGTCACTGCCTCCTTCTGGCGCTGGGGTGCTATGCTTTCGAGCTTCCCGAGGACTCTGTCTTGCTCAAACGAGACATTTAGGCTCAAGGTGGTTCTCCGTCGTCGCCCCACATCACACAATCACCGGAGCCTACGTCTAGTCGACACACGGTCATTTGACTCCTCTTGATTGCCGTACGGTGGGTCAGTGTGCTGACGCTCGGGTGTGGTGCCACGGGCCACGTTCGTTCAACCGGAGAAGATCCAATGTCGAACTTCTCCGGTAGCAGCCCCAGCATTACGTATATATACAGCCCGGTGAGGCCCTCACAGGAAGACGGCCAGTCTTACATCAATCTCAGTACCTACACACCCTCGACAACATGGCCGAAAACATCGAAACCGGTGCCGACCTCCCTCACCCTTCTCCACTGACCGCTGAGCAGCGCAAGCTGGCAGCCGCCACTGTGCCTGTACTCGCGGAGCACGGCCTCGCCATCACAACCCGTATGTACTCGCAGATGCTCGCGGCGCATCCTGAGCTCCAGAACATCTTCAGCCGGACCAAGCAAGTTGTATGTTCTCATGCAGCGTTCGTTCTCAGTCAACCGCATCCTGAGTCGGACTCGTTCTCTTTCAGCGTGGGCACCAGCCCGAGATTATCGCTCGTTCCATCTACGCGTATGCGTCGCATATCGAGGACCTCACCCCGATCCTCCCTTTCGTGGAGCGTATCGCTCACAAGCACGCATCCGTACACATCCAGCCGTCACACTACGCTGCCGTTGGCGAGTATCTCATGAAGGCGATCACCGACATCGTTGGCGCCGACACCTTCAAGGGCCACCTGTACGATGCCTGGGGTGTCGCCTACTGGAATCTCGCACACACCTTCATCGGCCTTGAGCGCAAACTGTACGAGGCTGCCGCCTGGGTCGGTTGGCATGACTTCATCGTCGAGAAGAAAGTGAAGGAAAGTGACGAGATCACGAGCTTCTACTTCCGCCCGAAGGACGGCCAGGCGCTAGAGCCGTATCGCCCAGGACAGTACATTTCCATTCAGAGATTTATCCCACAGCTCGGTATCACCCAAAACAGACAGTACGTATCCACCCGGCGTTCCATTCTCTGGATACTCGATCCTGACCTACTCTCTATCAGATACTCCCTCAGATGCTGCGAGCCCGGCATCCACACACACGCGCTCTCGGGGAACCTCGACAACGCGTGGTACGAGCATCCCGGCTGGATGTCGAATCTCCTCCGCCCCCCTCGTCCTCCTCTCCGCCGGCGTCGGCGTTACTCCTCTCCTCTCGATGCTGAACACCCTCGTCCGTGTCGAGGGCCCAAAGCGACAGATCAGCTGGGTGCAGGCTGTCCGGAACGGTCGCGTGCACGCCTTCAAGGCACACGTTATAGTCCTTCCCGAGCACATCGGCCTCGACGGGCTCAGAGTAAAACACCGTCGTTTTGATATGGTCAGGATACTGCTGCGCGACAGACGTGACGTCCAGGGCCGGCTCGACCTTGAGATTCAGATGAACGACAGAAAATCTGGTCCCCAACTCAAGAGGCCGAGACCCGTATGGTGACATTTCGTCGAGTCCTCACCCACATTCAAGAATAGTCAGCCGCGCCGAGTCAGGAGTAAGCATGCGGGGGAAACTGCCAGAGCGACCAGTCATGGGGCGCGCGCATTTTCCGGGGCCAATCTGTGTCCGTCCGATAGCGATCGCGCAATTCCATACTCATCCGCGTTTTCTTGCCTCCGACTGAACGGAGAAGGGAGTAGCGCCACCATGGTCCAGAAGGCTGTTGGATCGTGCAGGCCTCGAAGAGTCGGATCGTCAGGGAGATCCAGCAGTGTCAACAGCTTTGCTCGAGAGCATGCCATTATCCAGCGTCCAAGCTTGAAACACTAAGAAAGGTGCCCGCCGCTTCAAGAGAGTCGGAAGATTCAGGGAGCGTGTCGCTGGTGGTGGCACGAGGTACTGGTACAAACTCACCTCGTAAGCAGCTCGTAGGCCATGATCGCACAGGATCCGACGCCTGACCACTCGGCCGACGTATCATCGTTGTATAAGTGTAGTCAGGAGGAACTCTTTGCGCATTCATACTACTTAGTCGTCAACTGGGTTGCACTTGGGTGACGGGGTCGTCACATGTTGTCACACTCAATGCGAGTCACAGTTACGCTACCCTTTAGTCACATCGGGACACGGATGGGACCGCTACGATGATATGAATGCTGATCGGGTATGGAGGTGTTGAGGATTTATCCGAGATGTAGTTGGACTGGACGGACGACATCTCGAGAACTTCAAGAGGATGGATAGTACATAGCACTGCAGCAGTGCGGAATTGGGGCTACGCGTGAAGCTTTGAGTTCTGTACCCATATGTAGTCAATCAAATTGCGGCGATTTAATCCTGCCCAGGAATCAGTCCCCTGGGTGATTGTCAGGGCGCAGACACACGTGAACTGAAGGAGAAACATACCAATGCCATGGTGATCGTGGTGTCGAAACAGCCACTCCCAGTCAGCACATCCAAAGGTCTCGACAGTTTGATGTGCTACCCTCTCAAATGACCATGAAGGAGAGTATCTCGGTGTTCCTTCTTCGGGATCATGCTCGATCCAGCGGAGATAAGGACCGTATCCGATCAGCCGCAGAGGCTCGGGATGGTCCTCGAGGAGTTGAAGAATTGTGAATTCTGTATTACCGGTGTAGTCGATGATGTGCAAGTATTCAAGAGATTTGCGTTTCCTGAGCTGAAACACAAGATGACTGTGAGGGTGTAGGTCGATCGCGACATCATGACATACCAGATCGATCGATCCTCGCAGCAGTGTGTCCTCAAAGAACTGTACTTCCACTCGAAGCAGAAAAGCGGTTACGTTGATGGGTATCAGCTTGTCAAATAGTAGTGCATCCTCGTAGCAATCGTTGAGATTCAGTCCCAACACGTTCAGAGCTGGAAGCGCTGGCAGGATATTGAGGTACGATGCTACACGCTCTTCGTCCGACACGTGGTAGGTGCAGATGTCGATGTCAAGCATGTGCAGGTTTGTCTTGTTCTCCAAAAAGTTGGCAAGGATCTGTCCATGGGCGCTCGTCACGTCGAAGTCTGAGTGGCTAATGAGTTTGAACGCGGTGAGTGCGGGGAGCGCCGTGGGATTCGACTGCAGCAATGGGAAGAACGGATGCTCATCCGCGATACTGTCTAGATGCAAGGTTAAAGAGCGCAAGTCCACGCAGTGGCGAAATATCAGCGCGAGCCCGCCGAGCTCATTCGGCAGGATGAGTTCAAGCTCGTGGAGGTTGGTGAGTGAGCGGATTGGACATGCCCATATGACGTCACCGGATATGGACAGTCGCGTCAAAGTTTTAGAGTTGGTCTCAATCGTGGCATAGATGTAACCTTCTCCGTTCTCGAGGTTCGGGTCTCCGAAGACCGAGCCGTCATAGAGATGCAGAGAGTGAAGACCGGTGAATGCAGCGAGAGACGGTACGGCCGCCCCAAGTACCCTGTGCACATTCATCGGTCAGAGATGTACTGATAGGGAGAGATGAAGATGCGCACGGCAGACGTAGATCGATGAGAGTGGGGCACGCGCGTTTTGCTAGAGCATCGAACACAATCGAGTTGGGCAACGGGGACGAGCCGTACCACCGCAATGATTGTAGGCTGTCGAGCTTTTGGAGCGCCTCGGCAAGACAGACTGCGACGATACATGCAATATCAGGCGAACAGAGCTTAGAAGCAACTGTACTTGTCAAAAAAGACTTACAGAGCTCAAACAGACCGTCTCCCTGTGTGTACGCGCGCACCGACAGTTGTTTGATGATCGTCGCAAAGGCCGGTGTACACGAGACGTGACGCAAGACCTCCCAGGTAGTCTTCTTCAGTCTCTCCATCTCGGCTCTCTCCCCTTCATTCCAATTATCTTTGTGTCCACGAGTCGTCCAGAGCCCGAGGTACAGAGTGACATGCGAGAATAGCTCTGAGAGGGCGACATCATGGAGTTGGCTGGATACTAGAAGACAGCTTTTCTTGTCTTCGTGTGCGAGATGTCCTATGATGAGCCTCCAGAGCTCGATCGGAAGCGAGCTCCGGTGGGTGAAGGTCATGGCTGTGGAAGAACAACCAGGTTAGCGCTCAAACAAATCGATTCTCTGGCGCCTGACTTGGACACGTCAGCCGAGTGGTTCAACTCCGAAACCTCGTTGCCTCTTGCACGAAGCCGGAACCGTGAGGGTACGCCCGGTGAGTACATTGTTTGCCAAGCTCACAACACTCAACTATATATTGTTGAGAGTCTGTGCTGCTCTCTATTAAGTACCAATCGCCGAAGAATACATTGAAGAACGACGTCCGACTGTCTACCTGTCTACAAGGCCGCCTCCGATGTGATTACAGATCCATCCACATTATCGCGTAGGTATCAGGCTATCATGTAGAAATGGCCAGTGCGACTTGTAACTTTCTAGGCTAAAACGCCGAGTTGAGCCTGAGGTGTCTCGCGAACGCCTCACCATACTACCTTTGCCCCAAGAGCAAGCCACAGCCATTTGACCCATATCCATTGGAATCCTGGACTACACGGTCCCACTAGAGTTAATCCTCTCCATCTGTTCCTTATTCTCTTGTACTTCGGAATGCTACTGACTACGACATAGATCCTCTCTGCTCGATGACCTGAGTCCAGAGCGCTGCCAAGTTTTCGTTCAAGTGCGAAGCCAACCAATCATTGCCAGGTACTTGAAACCAAGACAGTTCATTGCGGATAGGCAGCAAGACACATTCGGAATTCCCTTGTATTCAGCACACACGAGCACACTCTGCAGTGGAACATGGTGTGCATGCTGCGAGCTTTCTGCGCCATACTGACGTGATCGTTGTGCTCCATTCGGACTCTGCTCGGATTCTCCTCGATGTCAACGTCATCGCATGATGGAAGATCGCACCATGACAAATTGCATAAAGACGGTCTGCAATCCGTACCGACCACTTCTAAGTTGTCAGACATGCTCATAGACATCAACACGCCGTTGGAAGACTCGAGAGCGGGCAGCCGTCACGACGACAACGAATTCAGACTAGTCCAGAACACTCCCCGGCCAGCCATCTACGTTCTCCCTCTCTGCCGCCCTCCTCTCCTACACGCCTATAAACTCCTGAAATCCAGCGCACCCAATCGTCATACTTCACGCCTACAGCACTCCCTACTCGCTGGGTTTCCAACTTCCTCTCGAATACCATTCGAGCTCCTCGCGCCGGTCTCTCGACACCGCCCACCGACATCAGCGCTGCCTCGATATTCGCCTCTCATGCTGAAGATCCCATGTTCCACTGTGCGAACCGGACTATATCTCGTTCGGTGGAGCGTGCGTCCATCTGGTCACACATACACCATACACATCACATTTATTCCGTACCATCTTTATCCTGTCATGCGACCTATTTTGGCGCGTGTATGAATTTTATGTCACGGACTGCGTCGACGTCGATCTTCCACCGTCTCTGATCTTACCCACTTAAGTCGCCCATTGAGACAGCACTGCAGTATATAAGGGCGAAGGTCCTAATGAATAGATCGATGTAGCGCGATCTATACAGTTTCAACGTGTAACGCGTGACCGACGCGTCGATGAGTGTGACTCGAGGGGAGTCATCCGCGCCAGAGAGTAGGATGGTGGGGTTGTTTCCCAACTCCGCGTTAACGCGTTTCCGATATCGATAGTGATGTCGTCTCGTAGCAAGCCCCAAGCATCCGCGAGTGCTGGGGACTCGACCACGAACACCGCACAGCGACTCGGGGCCCTCAGGTTATGGAGATGGAGAGGCAGCCTACGAGGTCTCCCGCACTTGGCGATTGAGATCCAACTCAAAGTACGTTCGCGGCGTCTCATCATTGATGCGCTGAACTGAATGCGAGCTGATACAAGCTACTAGGTGTACTCTCACCTACATCCTCGAGATCTGCTCGCCCTTGCGCGTACATGCAAACAATTCCGCGCGTTCTTCCTCCACCGTTCGAACGAGCCGCTTTGGCATACCGCACGCGGGAACGCGGGGAACCTCCCGCTGTGTCCACCGTTCATAAGCGAACCTGCATTCATGAACCTCTTGTTCAGTCCACATTGTTGGGTAGGTACCATCCGCGTCGTTAGATCAACTTGATGTCTAGGTCTAAAACAGGTATGCCTCATCGTTCGTGTGTACAGAACTGTGGCAGGTCCTCTGTGTGGAAGGTGATGTGGGCTTGGTTCGCTCGGTATTGCCCGAAGTGTGCCATCGCGCTGTGAGTTGCTGCTCTTGCATTCGCTCGCAAATTTCCGCTAATCGCACACGGTTTCTGAGGTCGTACTCCTACAACGAAGCCCGAGACAAGATATTGAAAGTTGATCCACACAAGACATTCAGCACTCCTGGCGCGCTCCTGAAGCTGTTTGGAGTGTATCGAAACCAGAGAGTGTGAGTCATACTCTTGTCTAATCCATACTGTACGCATGTGCCAACACAATCATACCTGTGCTAGAGACCGTTTAGAAGACTGCACCAGTCATGTGTTCCGACTCCGCAAAACACATGTCGACGCCTTCATACAAACCCTCGACCAACTTGCGAAACCGATCACAGACGAGGCTAGGTCGCAGGTCATTGCGGGACAGAAGGCGTATATAGCAGAAAAGGCACCGGTGAGCATGCTTTGCGTAGCTGCGAGCCTCTCCCTGAAGCTCAATTTACTCCTAGTTTGTCAATGCCTGTACAGCCTGGCACAATGAACGGCAGGCAGAACGAGCTGCTCGTGTCAAAACCAGCCGTGGCGAACACTTCACAGAGTAAGCAGATACACGTTGCAAACTTCGTATATCCCCCACTTACTCCGTCGTACAGGATCTTCAAGCGTCTTAACGAAGAGGGATGGGATAAAGAAGTCGAGCTGCTTCAACAAACTTACGGTTGGGATGGCGCTTACGGTTTGATTCACATTAAAATAGACGGATTACAAGTCGTACGACAACCGTCTAAGTTGATACCGAAATGTAAGTCATCTCGTACATCTGTTGTGACTCTTCCCGCCACTACTCAACGCTCGTTCTTCTAGCTTGGGAGAAGGTGTTCAAGGCCATGTATTATATTCTGTGGCCATACCGGCATGGTATATTGGTGAAGGAACGTGCGGCAGTCTTCCGCCCGCGCTTTGCCGCGCTTTGCCGCGCTTCAGGCTGCGATACTGGCCCATTACATCCAGCTTCCTCGGACCGCACAGATGGACTATCATCCTAACTCCGTCGACCTTGCATTGATGGACCAGTGCAGGGCAATTGCCGATGTACCAACAGAGAAGCGCGTTACCCAAGAGGACTTTGCGGCTCTCGTTCCCGAGCTCAGTGCCCGCTGGGAGCGGGAGCGCAAGAAGGAACTGACTGAGGTGGTCATCGCGCATTTGCCAGCGCTGCCTCCCGACAATGTGGATGTCCTCGGCCTTGGAATCGCGATCTTCCCGTGCACGAGATGCAAGGGCTCCCGGAGGTATAATAGATATGAGTCTCGTACTCTGGCACCACAGTATGCGTTGTATCGCTATCCCGCAGTACTCGGCCATCCCTGCACACATTATGGCTACCACTTCAAGGAGACACACAACAAGGACATGGAGGTTTATTCGACGCTAGCTACGATGCACTCGACAGAAGAGGCGGATGGCAGTCCACCGCGATATCCCTTTTCACTCTCACGGCTTTGTGCTCAGAGCGACCTCAAAGCCACTATGACTTGCCTGCTCAAGATCATGGATGCGATGGGACTCGACCCTTCGCGGACCACGAAGTAGGAGCTAGAAGCATGCCCTGCACGGCTAAGGTGTCAATGGTGCGAGTCGAGCCACTATCGTAAGGAAACACCGCCAGTCAAGGTTTATTCGTGGGAGAGCGCGGTGCGTGTAATAGCACCGATGATGTACTAATGGCTGCATGTTGATGGTTACTGATAATTTCTCTGACGAAGAGCTGGATCATGCCTTCTATTACCATGACATCTACCACCATGGCAGCTACCACCCCTCCCGTTTGTGGGAACTCTCCAATATCTCTGCTGGTAGTGAACCCGAAGTGGTGCTCTCGTTGATGACGCGAGGCGCTGTATGGGCGTGTTCTTTATGCTTGCAGTGGGACGACTCCGGCGATAGAGTCAAGGTGCATCTTATGGATCAGTAGGTTTCCTTGCATGAGCTCTGCGTCTACCTTTTGCGGTCTGCTCACGCTCTCGACAGACATGGAATAGAGTATTCGGATGACTGCATCAAGGATGGAACGATCTATTTGCACCGGGCCAAGAGCAGTGTTCTCATGCGCCCTCCTGTTTGTATGGAGACCGACGTTCATGCACATGAGTGACGCTTTCTCGGTACGGTCATATGCATTGCTCGCTCCAGGATGAGGACACTGATGGCATGCTACCTAGGTTTCAATCACGATAGTATACAGCGCGGTGCGGAAGCCAAGTGTAGGCTAGTCAAATCAATATTGCAATAAGTGTAAGGCGCCGGCAGGAATTGGACGATTGTGTTGAAGGTAGACGGTACTCAGCATGGCGCCAGCGAATGGAGCGCTCACATAACGGGAGAAAGGAAAAGGACGAACCGGATGTGGACAGAATGCATGCTAGAGGGTAGGGGGATGGCCACCGTTCATATACTACATAACATAAAGAGAGAGAGCACATCCAAAGGCAACGGCATTATCAAGGTCCTCTCCAGCGCTGTATAAGTACCCTCATCAGCGTTCCTTCCCCTTCCTTTCCTCCTTGCCCGTGCTGAAACGGCAGACCAAACCAGACGGCAGCGCTCACTCGACAGACTATCTGCAGAGACAGTGATGCATCCTACCCGAGCGGTGCACCACACACAACTCCACGCTCATCTAGCACACTCACCCACACGTTCTTGCCGCCCCGGAAATCTGCGGGTGGTGCTTGGAGTGCGTGATCCAGAGCTACTCGGACGTCGTGATACGCTTCCCGCCGAGGTACATTTCGCGCTCCGGGGGGTCCAGGTGGTGTCCGACCCCATTTCCTACAGATCACATCGTGCAGTGTAAGCAACCCCGGGCTCTCCTAGTCTCATGTTAGAATCGCACACCTGCAGCAATCTCGTTACCATTGGGAGCGCCCCGCTGCATGCCCCGGGACCTGTCCACAGAGGAGCGGGCGATGCTCACAGCAGGGTCAGACGAGGCCGAGACGTCTAACATGTGAGAGTAGGTGGACGCGGAGCTTCCGCGTGCGGGTGGAGGGAAGGCAGATGTGCGAATGCGTTGATTGGGGACGAAGGTTGTAGCGGCGCGGAAACAGACACGGGCGAGGGAGGACAGTGTGAAGAGCACAGCGAGGACTTCAGGATGAAGATCGATGGTCTTTGCTATGTCGATCCAGCGCAGTTCGTTTCTCCTTCCATGACGTGCCTCGCGACATGTGTATCCAAGACCGGCGTGCACCCGCCTTGTACTGGAGGGGTGCGCGCGAGGTCGGCCCACGTACTGCGGCCTTGCCAGTAGCGGTTGTAGCTATTCACGTGCGGATGGGAGAGCTCATCAGCGACTTGTAGCATAGCTTGACACTATGACAGGGCTGGAGAAATCGATGGAAGAAGGATTAAAACAGGCTTGAGACATCTCATCTCGGCCAAGCCTTTCAAGGGGCAAGCAATTAGCACTTAGTGATGAGCACGTGGAAGGGAACACTCTTCCATACATGTCTAGCGCGCCTTTGTCGATCGCAAGTCCTTCGGGGCGATATAGACTCCGAACAGTTTGTGTGCTCCGCCAAGAAAAACAAAAGGAAAAGAGACGGAGAGACAATCAACGTGTGCACTAATGTGTGTGTATCCGTGGACAAAGAGTAGAGACGCAAGGCTCCCATAGGGAATTTTGTCAGAACGACACATGCACAAATTGGGTTGAAAGAGCAGGATCTGGAGGTGCTCACCCAGAGCTAGCGCGGTAGAAGATCCCAAAGCCGACAACACTAATTATGGAGGAGGACACATGCGCCAGATATGCCCGACACATCAACGACACGGAGAGAGAAAGAACACGAGGTACGCTGCTAGTGGCAGGTCCAACTGCCAGAGGAGGGTCTGTCTGGTGACTATCGGAGTCGTTGTCGTGGAAGGCGGGGAGTAGAGCATGACAGAGCGCAGCTTGCCATCCGTCGTGCTCTGTGCCATAAGTAGCCTGACTGTGCGCGCGTTGGAGGAGGAGTACAGTAGACTTCCGAAGGAGGCTACTTATGCAGCATAACCGACGTGTGACTGCCAACTGGCACAGTCACGTGTGTGACCGACGGGGAGTCATCTAGTTAGTAAGTATGGGCGAAGTTGTTACCCAACTCCTGTTACTTGAACTTGACTCTATACTGATGTCCTCTCGTAACCCGCAAACCTCGACTGGAGACTCATCCACGAACACCGCACAGCGACTCGGAGCCCTCAGGTCATGGAGATGGAGAGGCAGCCTACAAGATCTCCCCCACTTGCCGGTTGAGATCCAGCTCATAGTACGTTTCTCTCTCACAATTGATGCGCCCAGTCACTGAGTGCAAGTTGATATATGCAAGGTGTACTCTCATCTGCATCCTCGGGATCTGCTCGCGCTCGCGCGTACAGGCAAACAATTCCGCGCATTCTTCCTCCACCGTTCGAACGAGCCGCTCTGGCACGCCGCTCGTGAGAATGCGGGGAACCTCCCACCGTGTCCACCATTCATGAGCGAGCCTGCGTTCATGAACCTCTTGTTCAGCACATATTGTCAGGTAGATACCATCCATATCGGTATTTCGATCTGTTCCCAGCCCCATCATTCACGTGTGCAGAACTGTGGAAGGTCCCCTGTGTGGTCGGTGATGTGGGAGTGGTTTGAACGGTACTGTCCAAAGTGTGTCATTGCGCTGTGAGTTACTGCTCTTGCATTTGCTCGCAAATCTTGGCTAATCGCATGCGGCTTGAAGGTCGTACTCCTACAACGAAGCCCGAGACAAGATATTGAAAGTTGATCCGCACAAGACATTCAGGACTGACCACGCGCTAATGAGCCTCTCCGGAGTATATCGTAATGCGAAGGGGGTGTGAGTCATTTTGGTCCAATCCATGCATCTCTACCTACATGGTACTAACATGTAGTGATAGATACCAGTTACACGATGGCACCAGTTTCTTGTTTCGGTTCCACAAAACCCATGTCGACACCTTTATACAAGACCTCGACCAACTTGTGAAGCCAGTCACAGACGAGGCTAGGGCGCAGGTTATTGAGAAACAGAAGGCGTATATATCAGATCAACTCCCAGTGAGTACTAGTGTGCTTTGCATAGCTGCGGAGAGCCTCTCCTGAAGCAAAATGGTTATAGTATGTCAATGCCTGTATAGACTGGCACCGTGAACTGCAGAGAGAACGAGCTGCCCGTGTTGAAGCCAAGCGTTGCGCACACTTCCCAGAGTACACAGCTACGCATTCTCCTCTCAACCCCCACTTACTCTATCGTACAGGATCTTCAAGCGTCTCAACGAGGCGGAATGGGGCCAAGAAGTTGATTCGCTTCAACGTAACAGATCTGATCTTAGGAAGATGGAAGAATTACAAGTCGTACGACAACCGTCCAAGTTGAGACCGAAATGTATGTTGTCTCGCGCACTTGTTGTAGAAACTTCCCGCCAGCCGTTACTCAATGCTCTGCTCTTCCTTCTAGCATGGGAGAAAGTTTTCAAGGCTATCTATCCTATTTTATGGCCATACCGTCACAGGAGACTCGTGCAGGAATGCACGGCAGTCTTCCGCCCGCGCTTCGCAGCGCTTCAGGCTGCGATACTAGCCCATTACATCCAGCTTCCTCGGACCGCACAGATGGATTACCATCCCGAGTCCGCCGACCTTGCATTGATGGACGAGTGCAGGGCTATCGCCGACGTACCCGTAGACCAGACTGTTGCCCAAGAGGACTTCGCGCGTATTGTTCCTCAACTCGCTGCCCGCTGGGAGCAGGAGCGTAAGAAAGAACTAACCGAGGCAGTCATCGCACATCTGTCAGCACCGCCGCCTGACGATGTGGATGTCCTCGGCCTTGGAATTGCGCTTTTTGCCTGCAGAGTTTGCAGGTTCTACCGAAGCCGTCCACGAGGGACTGTGTTCTATCGCTATCCCGCAGTACTTGGCCATCCCTGCGCACATCATCCGGGCTACGACTCTGAGAAAACGCATAACAAGGATATGGAAGTGTATCTGACGCTAGCTGTGATGCACCCCACGGAAGAGAGGGAGGACAATGAACGGTGGTATCCCTTTTCACTCTCCCAGTTCGACATTCGCACCTCCACGCATTACCTGCGCAACATCATGGAGACCATGGGGCTCGACCCTTCTCGGACCACGACGGAGGAGCTACAAGCATGCTCCGCACGGCTCCGGTGTACATGGTGCGAGTCGGACACAACGGGAAGTGCTGCATGTAAACCAGGATCGTCTACTGGCATGGTCAATGTGTATTCATGGGAGGCTGCGGTGCGTGTCATAACTCGGATGCCGTAATGACTGCATATTAACTGTCACTGTTACCAATGTCCTCTCCCACGAAACAGCTCAAACATTCCTTCTCCGTGAGGCACAGCGGCAGTTGTTGGAGACCGAGGCCGGCTCAGTGGGCACTCGCCAACACGCCGTGTGCTGCCGATGGTGAACCTGTGCTTTCGTTGATGACAGTCGGTGCTGTATGGGCATGCTCCCTATGCGTGCAGTGGGATGACGATGGCGATAAGGTCCAGGCGCATCTCATGGAAAAGTCAGTTGCCCTTCGATTGTATGAGCTCTACACCACCAACCTGTGCTCACGTTGTGAACAGGCACGGAATAGAGTACTCGGACGACTGCATCAAGAATGGAACAATCTATCTTCATCAGGCCAAGAGCGCTGTTTGCATGCACCCTCCCGTCAGTGTTCGCGTGGAGATCGATGTTCAAGAGTGACGCTTTATACTTGTTCGGTACGGTCACTCACATTCGTCGCACCGGGACGAGGACACTGATCTATGACACCTAGAGTTCATATCAGAGACCAGTACAGCTTGGCGCGGAAGCCAGATGTAGGCTAATCACGATTCACAATCAACAGTGCAATGGGGTCTAGCGTCTGGCTAGGCGCAGGAATCGGACGATTGTGTTGCTTATCCCCTAGTACGCCTATGCAGAATTTCACCATCACAAGAACACTAGCACGGCACCTCGAGCCTGATACCACCGATGCGCTGCTCTGTCTTGTAGCCCAAGTATTTTTCGGCGTAACATCTTGTTCGAGAGTGGAGACCATCAGACAGCGATAATTTTAGCTGCTACAGGTCGCACTCAGTCATGCTGCACTGGGACATGGCGGACATAATAGCTCGAGTCGGTCAAACCCAAGTTCGCACGTTGAGAAAGTGCAAGGTGCAGAATCGTAATCAGTACGCAGTCGCCGTCGGCAATGCGGAAGCGGCAACGCTCAGTAGAGGGGTGGGCTGCAGCTGAAGCATCGGCGCGGACACGTGCGAGGGCGAGGACAGTGTGAAGAGCACAGCCGGCGGGGGCTTCGGGCTGAAGGTCTGTGCGATGTCGACCGTTGTCTGGTTCTGTTTGATATCGTGCACATGGTTATGCTCGTACTGTATACAGAATAGGAGCCTTGCTCGCCACGCCAGCGTGTGAGACGGGTGCGGACTCATATCATGTAGCCGGGTTTGACGAGCGGGGAGAGATCTTTATGATATATCCCCATCTCGCCTGTGATGCGCATCTCAGCGTGCGTGTACATATTCTCAAACAAGCCCACGAACGAGTACGTGCCGAGTAGATGATGTGTCACTGCGGCCACAAAGCTGCCATCCTTCCATCAGCTGCTAACCCACCCATGATGCACTCGCACGCTTACCCGTCAATCAAATCCAGCTCAGTCCGTTTCTCCTTCCATGACGCGCCTCGCAGCATGCGTATCCATGACCGGTCTTTTCCGACTTGTACTGGAGCAACCTTGAGCAGGACATGGATCCAGACGACGCAGCCGAAAGTGCGCGCCGTACGTGCGACATGCACTGCGGCTTTACCAGTAGCGGTCGTATCTGTTCATGTGCGGATGAAAGAGCTCATCAACAACTTGTAGCATAGGTTCACGGGGCAAGGCGAATCGAATGCAGAGAAGATGGAAGAACCTGAGAACAACAATCAGGCACCTCATCTTGACCGAGCCTGTGAGGAGCAGACGGCAAGCAAATTAGCACTTGGCAATAAGCACTTGGAAGCAACAGACGGAGACACTCCTCCATACGCCGTTGGCGGTAGGTCTAGCGCGCTTTCGTCGCTCGCTTGTCCTTCGGCTTCGGGGCAATAGAGACTCACAGCTTATGCGCTCCGCCAAAAAAAGGACGGAGAGACAACCGACGTGTACTCCGATTCGTATGTATCCACGAATAAAGCGCAGAGAGAGTGCAAGGCTCCCATGGAGGATTTGGACAGAACGGCAGATGCAGAAACCGGGGACTTAATCACCCAGAGCTAGCGTAGTAGGAGATCATGACCACAAAACCGGATGACAACACTCAGCACACGAAGAATGGATGAGAACTACGGCCAGAGGAGACATATCATAGAGGGTGAGCATGACATTGGGAATGCCACTGCAAGATGTCCCGTGTGGATCAATCTTATCTCGGGCTTCGTTGTAAGAGTATGACCTCCAGGTAGTACGTGAGGTAGTACGTGATCAGCTGAAGCTTGGGAGAGAGAACGCAGGGAGCGGCAACTCACAGCGCAATGGCACACTTTGGACAATACCGCATGAATCAAACCCACATCGGCTTCCACACACGGGACCTTCCACAGTTCTGCACACGTAAATGATGGGACCGGTTCCGGTTCAGTTCACAAACTGGTTGATATTATAACGACACACATGTTACCTACCTGACAATATGTGCTGAACAAGAGGTTCATGAACGCAGGTTCGTTCATGAATGGTGTCGGACACCGCGGGAGATTCCCCGCGTTCTCACGTGCGGCGTGCCAGAGCGGCTCGTTCGAATGGTGCAGAAAGAATGCGCGGAACTGTTTGCATGTACGCGCGAGCGCGAGCAGATCTCGAAGATGCAGGTGAGAGTACACCTAGTTTGTATCAACTCGCATTCGCATTCAATTGGGGCGCATCCGAGAGCCGATGGAGAGATACGAACGTACTTTGATTTGGATCTCGATCGCCAAGTGCGGGAGATCTTGTAGGCTGCCTCTCCACCTCCATGACCTCAAACCGCAAGCATACGCCTGCGTTGGAGACTCAACCACGAACACCGCACAGCGACTCGGAGCCCTCAGGTCACCGAGGCATCGGGAACGTGTTATGGTGACCTTGGATAACAACCTCAGCGCCTGGCGTATCACTGGTGGGATGACCTACGCTAGTCACACTCGTGACCTACTTAATTTACGCGAGAAGCCCGCTCAATGGCTACGAATAGAAGCAATCGCACAGAACGCCACCACGGGCGCAGCGCGCAAGACTAGGATAGGGATCTAAGTACGGTACATCCGACTTTTGGACAGCGCAGAGCTCAGCTAAAACAAACAGTAGTAGGAGGTTACAGTCGACGCCGACAGCAATGCATGGGACGGTCTATATTATACGTGTTGCGTGTGCGTGAGGTAGGGGAAGAGACGAGGGACGAGGGGGTGGCGGGAGAGGGGGCCAAACGAGAGCGCGTATGGAAGGAGAGAAGAGCATAAATGAGCGACGATTGTGTGCAATGGGGAACCTCAAGAGAAGCATGTACATCCAGAAGACGAACGAAAAAGACCCTGAGAGACCGAAGACCGTGAGGCATAGTGCGGCGCGAGGTGCGAAGATGAATGAGTCGAGGCGGTTAAGCACAAGAAGGGCGAAGGACGAAGGGCGAAATGCGGGAAGCGAGAGAGCGATGGGTAGGAGAGGATGCATGGTTCCATGGACATATGGGGGGCAGAGCGCGTGCTATCGCAGCGACTGCTCATCAAACTCGAAGCCTTCCGCGTCGAGATCCAAGGGAGGCATGTCGCCTAGATGGCGCTCATGCTCCGGACGGAGGTTCAGGCTCCCAGGCGAGCTTGTCATGATCGAGAAGCTGGCCGTCGTCGGAGAGATATTCCCTGCTGACGATACGGACCTGTTTGCTCTGTGACCGACGCTCCTTGATGAGGAGGGTTTGGGGATCGCGCTTGGTGCCTGACCGTGCAACCGGCCAAAGACCATGGTGGGCGATTCTCCAGGCGAGGAAGAACCCATGGACATGCTAGCGAAGGTGTCGTGCGAGACTCCGTCTTCGTGCATGATCATAGACATGTTAGATGGTAGAGGAGGGAAGATAGACGAGGAGCCACTCATGCGTCGCCGAGTAGGAGGGATGAACGCTTCAGCGTTATCCAGTGGAATCTCCGGGGTTAACGATGCTAGTTCGGGGGAAGAAGTAGCATCCGCGTAGATAGATGATGGATCTCCGCGCTGGCGACGGAAGGAGCTATTCCTCGAATGCGTCAGATTGCGCCGGTCGGACATAGCGGGGCTTCCATAACGCTGCGCGTACATGGATTTTGGCGCGGGCGCTGGAGGCTGAAAATAGAGGATCTGCTGGATCCGCTCTTGTGCATCAGCCAGCTTGTCCTCGAGCATCTGGATGCGGTCACGGAGCTGCCCGTTCTCCTCCCGCAGCATCTTCGTCGTCCGCTGCGAGTCCGCTAGAGCGTTCAGAAGAGCGCTTGACTCGAGGGCGTGCTTCTCTTGCAGCTGTTGGATCTCCTGGTTCACGGACGACGCAGACACCGACGTCGCCGCCGTCGAGGCGACAGAGAAAACTGTCCGAGGCGTAGACAAGGCCTCACTCAGAGGACCCGCATTCGACATGCCCTCAGAATAACCAGCTGCGCGCGAGACGCTGCCACTGCGAGCACCCCAAGACGAGCTCGATCCGGCTTCAGAGAATGCCATTCTGGATGGCGTGTACCTAGACCGCGAATCGCGATCAATGCTGCTTCGCGAAGTGCCGAATCTCGATGGAGGACGACTGGCACTGCCAGGCGAATCCTTGTCGTGATCGAGCAGGCCAGCAGCTGCAAACGCCTTGGCCGTCCGAGGGCCGAGCCAGTCCGTCATCCTGGGGGTCGATATCGGTGGATGAGAGGGAGAGTTCTCGATGACGCTGGTACTCCGCTTCCGGGTGCGTACGCTGCCCGTGAGCCGTGGTCGTTCAGTGTCCAAGCTTGTCCGGTTGTGCTGCAGGCGGCTCGGCGCTGTGCCGATGGACGAGGGCGCGCGCGACGAAGGCGACACGGACTCGTTTTCCCAAGCGCTGCTCTGTACCGAGTTCAACCGCGACGTAGGCGGGCGCGACAAGCTCGCGGAGGATGACGAGGGGCGGACGGGTGTCAGAAGTCGCGATGCTGCCGTGCGTCGCCCATCAGCGTTCCCGCTACTCCCAGGGCGTCGAACAGACGAGTTCGCCGGCATGTCCATGGATGCTCCCCGAGCGAGGCGACTTGCAGCGCTGGTGGACGCGACTCGCTCCGGGCTCGAGGACATAGCACGCCCAGATGGAGTGCGTGTGATTGGCGAAGGAGGCCCAGAGAGCGGGGCCGGTCCGAGAGCGGGGCGATCAGACACAGACCTGGTGATCCGTGGTACAGACGTTAAAGAGGAAGGGAGGCGAGGGGTAGGCGCAAGGGAAGTGGCGGGAACTCGTCGTGATGAAGTGCTAGCCATGAGCTCTTGAGGGGGGCGGTAGGGGGAGTTAGCGAACGAAGCAACAGTGGAAGCAGAAGCGGAGAACTTGGCCGCAGGGGACGGAGGAGGGCTGAATGAGGAAGGTTGCATCGAATTGATGGCTACCAGTACCGCAGGCTCAGTACGGTTCTTCATGCGGTTGGGACTGAGCAACGCGGCAAGATCGGGGTCAAGAGAGTTCAAATTGAGACTGGTACTTGGGCTCTCTGGTGTTCGCTCTCGGCTGATTGCGCCGTCTGACGGTACATCGTCCACAACAACACCGTCCAGCCAGTGCTGCTTACCGCCACTTCCAGACAGTGCGGCGAGCACTTCTTTCGTAAGCTGCGACGTCGAGAGGTCCAAGGCAGAGGTATCGTTCGATGGCGATGTGCTTCCATGCCGGGTATTACGAGGGGGTGGGTGTAGCGCTTGAGGTTGGAATGCGTTCGGGCTGAGCTGAGAGAGAGACCGCTCGCTAGCCTGTGAAGTGTCGAGACTGGGAAGATGTTTCGAAATGCCAGACGTATCGGACTCCAAGATTGTCGATAGCTCCATCGCAGCTAGAGCGGGTGTGCCCGATGTCGATGCTGCTACCAATATTTAGAGCATGGTGGGGACAATATGGCTAACGGACACACCTGGGCTTTCCATGCTTGGACTGTGCGACGCAGAGGAATATCCTGACTGTGACGCTGATGTTCTTGCTGTGAATGGGGAATCACTGCTCTTCGATAGATCATCGAACAGACCCTCGTCACCAGGACGAGGCAAGTCGATTTTGAGCACGTAGTCGTCCTCAGACCGCCTCGCCTTGTTCAGATGAGGAGACGAAGCCCTGCGTTCGACGTTGACCGAGCGACGAATGGGACCGAGAGTGCTAAAATGGCTCTTGGGAATGGCAGATGGGGCCGGGGCGGGTGCATGTTTACTACTGCCGACACCGAACGATAAGAAGTTCCGGAAGGAACGGAAAGGCGTACTGCCTCCACTGCTCGGAGACGACGGACTCGCGGCCGGGGTAGCGATGGTTGGACTACCACTCACTGAGGGGTACCGGGATGGAGGTACGAGTCCAAGATGGGGCGACGAGAGATTGCTGGGGAACCTGGTGTGTGTCGCGCGGGGGCTGATGACTGGAATTTGTGAGGCTCTCTGTGTATCCGCCATGTTGTTCCGTCGCCGTGAGTGAAGGAGGTGTTAGGGGTTCAGCTAGAAGACATGCTCGACCTTGGGGGAACCGCGAGGGAGGACAGATGTTACGCGGGATACGGCGCGTGCGATAGAAGGAGGCGGTGGCGAAGGCGACCGCTGCTGGGAACGATGTGGAGGTCGCGGTGAGTGTCGACGGCAAGGAAGTCCTCGTCGTACTCGGCGTTGAGCGACCCCTCGCTCGGGTAACGTGCACTTCTATAATACACATTTGATCGGTTCCTTGCCGCAAATATAAGTCTCTTATCATCAGATAACATAGAATCGTAACGCGGTCTATACCAGGCTCACGGTAGGTTGCAGGTCAAATTTTCTCGCTGTTTGAAGGCACCAACTGAAACGGTTTGAGGGTGGGTGGTGCTAGACGAGGAAGACTCGAAGAGAGGAGGAGTTCTATTAAGTACGGCATGTCCGACAATGTAATAATTAGTGGTGAGTTAATTCGATCCCAGCAACACAACCCGCATTCTGGACATGAGTCAGGCCGTGTGGTTAAGGAAGAGAAGCTCCTTGAGTATGTACAATCTATGACCATGCTCATTGACTCCACAAGAGCGAATCATGTCTAAAGAGCACCAGTTTCACTTCCTTAGTTACGTATCTCGACGATAGAAGTTTCCCAAAAAGGGGTACATTCCCACGGACATTTACGCGAATCCTCATCAAATCGAATGCTTCATTGGTTTGACTTCACCGACCCTTAAGTACACTGCAACGTAAAGCACGCCTCGCGGTGGTTAACGCGACGCTTTGACTCGCTTCAGCATGAAGAAGCCTCAACTTGAGCGCATTCCGCCCAGCCTACCCGCTCATGACTTTTTCTCACGTTACGTCTCCAAACGCAAACCAGTAATCGTTAGCGGTCTGTTGGATGACCCCGCCTTCCAGGGTACAAAATGGGTATGTTGAGTCCGAGGAACCTCGTCTATAGGTCGCTCACGAATGCATGTAGACAGATATATCCTACCTGGCCAAGAAGTCCGGTAGTGTACAGGTCATGGTCGAGCCTATCCACCCAACGGCAAACCAGTACGGAACCGACGTCGAACGAGTGTCGATGTCGTTCGGCGACTTTCTTCAGTCGCTGAGCAAGGACGAGGGTCCTCAATCCTACCTCACCACTCAATACTCCGACGAGGAACCAGACACGGAGACCGTCTTCCCGCCTCCGACAAACGCTCTCAAGGACGAATTTCCCATCGTGCCGCGCATCATGGGTAATCTCTTCCTGCAACAGGTGAATCTCTGGGTTGGAAAGTCGAAGGATGGCTCGTCTTCTGGTCTAGTGAGCGGATCCCTTAGTCTAGGCCCCATGGAGCCCGGCACTAACGCTCGTCTACCCTTCCTATAGCACCACGACTTCCACGACAACCTCTACTGCCTCTTACAGGGGCGCAAGCGCTTCGTGCTCTTCCCACCATCCGAGGTGAAGAACCTCTACCCATACGGTATCCTGGACACCCTACACCCTAACGGGCTTATCTCCTACGAGGATATCCCCGTACGCGCAGATGGGCTATCAAAACGCGCCGCGTGCAAGGCGCGAGTGCGCGCTCTCGAGCAGAAGATCGAAGAGCTCAAAGCCAGGAGCAAAGGAAAAGGGAAGGCCCATTCCAAAGAGCTGAAGGCTCTCATGGAAGCGCATGACGAATCTCTGGACGAACTAGCTATGCTTGCTCTCGACGAGCAGGGCGGCGGGGAGGAAGTCGATGACTTCGATGCTCTCATGGCCGGCTTGGATGACGTTGAGCACGAACTCGCTGTCGGATCCTCTAAAGCCTCATCCTCCGTTCAGAAGAACGACGATAACGAAGGGGAGAACGAACACGAAGAGTGGAACGGCATAGGGCATTCGGATGATGAAGAGGAAGAGGAAGAGGAAGAGGGAGAGGGAGAAGGCAGCGACAACGACGACGACGACGAAGAAAAAGAATCCGAAGACGGAGACGAAGACGAAGAGGCGCAGCCCAGCGAGCCCTCCTCTTTCTCTCGCATCCCTACCGCCCACCTACACCAATTCCTCGGCATTCCTACCACCGCCGCCCTCCCTACCGACTTCTCCCCATCCGAGGTGCCCAGGCTGCGCAAGGCAACCGCGCCTTACGTCGTCGAGCTGTCCGCGGGCGAGATGCTCTACCTCCCTGCATCGTGGTGGCACGAAGTGACTTCGACGTCGTCCGGCAACGCCAAGGCAGGCGGCGACCTCCACATGGCGTTCAACTACTGGTTCTATCCGCCCGACGCGCTCGACAGCTTCGACGCACCTTACGAAGACTCGCTGATATGGGGATACCTGCGGTCTAAAGGGAGTCAGGGCCGCGTCCAGGCCCCGGCGGAGCGAGTGCAGATGGGCAAACGGGCGCGAGAAAAGGGCGATAGCGAGGGCTGCAAGAAGGCGAAGCGTTAGGTCCTATCGAGCTGGTTGCACGTTGTAGAGTGCGGCCGGTCTGGTACGTCACGCCTGGAGTTCTGTCGCGCAAGCATTGCGGGCTGAAAGACCGCTCATCGGATACAGCTGTGTGGATTGCTACGGCATTCGTACTGCGTACTGTCATATAGAACTATGCTCGTCTTGTGGATCGAGCGCAACGCCAGCCACGGAAATGTAGTGGAAGAGCGAACGACCGGCGGATAGCTATTGGCCGTGTTCATCAGCTGAGTGCGCCGTGAAGTCCTCGGATTGGCAACGGGGTTCTGCTAAATGAAGCGACGAATCAAGAATACAGTGCGCGACGACGCCATCAGCTGTCACGGTGAGCATGAATTTCACCGGGGCGATTGGTCGGATTTGGATTCGAAAAAGTGGACACACGAGTAGGTGACGGTCGTGCACAAGGTTGTGATCACCTGAGATTGAAGGTGATATGCCCTGGCCCACTGAACGTTAAGTATTCCGACTCGGAACGTCATTGGTACATAGTAATAGTAAGCTAAGTTTGGGGTCTAAGTAACCCACTAGTCAGTAGTACTCGTGGGAAAATGAGATCAGTCAAACTATAGTCGTGGGAACGCACTATTCCGTTTCGCCTCCAACTTGGCGGACCAGTCTGTCAAAAATTTCATGGACTGACGTCGACGGTGCACCACGCTGTCGTCCCCGTTCCACTCAGTGCGGAAAACAAATAGTTCTCAACTGAACTCATGCCGTGACCTACTGCGGTGCATTTTGCACAAATGACCGTTAATGTACTCATCCTGCTAGACTGGCTATCAACAAGTTCATGTATCTCGACGGCTCGATGGTAAGTAAAGGTTCGTTAAGCTACCTAGACCTGCATACAGACATTCTTGTCGCTGAATAGTATCATCAGCGCCGCATTGCATAGCCGCCGTTGTCTCATGGGCGCCACCATGCAATATTCAGGCAGCTGCGTGCTCGGCGGAAGGGGTATCTATGGGCATCTCATAGACTCACTAAGTACAATCGGATGCTCATGGAATTCAACAGGCTATCGACTATTGGAAAAGATAAGTAATACTCAGACGGCTCGTTCCTAAACATATTCAAATCAATCCTGGCGCGGCGGCTCGGCGACTGTCATGGTCGTGATTGCGAACAAGACGGTCTGGCAGCTTGGACGAATCACCAAATTCGGAATTCATTCTCCAGGTAAGCAGCTGCTACGATCGGACCGCAATGGCAGAAGGGTGGACAATGCGCTCAAACCTCGTGTTGCCTGCAGCGTTCCATGTCTCTTCATGGTTCTTCTATCCAACAGAGGGTCTTGCAGTCGCGATTCTGGCGTTCATTTGTGTCGTAACACTGATCTGTCTCGACTTTGACAGTAGCGTGGGTTGCACTTGGCGCATGAACCCCTGCCTGTCTATCGTCTCTTCATATCAGCCAACTAACGCTAGAGGAGCACACATCTAGTCACCGGCGACGTTTCTTCTCGGCCAGCAAAGGCTACAGATGGCCTCCAACACAAGGGTGGAAGAGGTTGAGTGGGAACAATGTCGAGAGATTGGAGCAATGTGACGGCGCTGTGTTCGGCGGAGTAGGCGATACGCTTGACTGGCGTCGGGTGCGGCATTTATGGGCGCATCTTGTGAGCGTCGCAGGTCGTCTGCGTGCTGGCCATGCGCGCTGGAACTCGAAGTGGTCGAACTCAGAGTCTACAGGTGCGGCTGGGTGTCCATTGAGCGTTTACAAGAGCAACGAACAGGTGAGTACTTCGTCATGAGCATGTCGTATGTGGTCCTTGTTCATTTGGGGCGCAGTGACGTCAGTAAGCCTTTCCCTACGCGGCCGCTTCAGAGACAGCTGACTAGAGAAGAGTTCACGGACGGGCACTTGCCGCCCGCAGTGCCACTATACCAACACTGGGAAGCGTTGAGATGCTATGACCGCATGCGTGTGGCATCTTGTGCGCCTCCGGGGCGGTCGACGCATGTCATCGATGCTTTCCATGCTGTATCGGATTAGTCCTGCTAGGGTGCGGTGCGGCTTAGCGCTGCTCTTCTAAGGGCAAAGTTTGCGAAGGTCGACCACCACAACGGTCACCGGCTTTCTAACAAGTCTATCGAAGTCAATCCCCCAACCGCGGACCATCCGATGAAGTCAGTCAAAGGTCGCAATCAACGTCGAGTTCCGCCTCACGGTCGCTCAGGTCGGCAACTATTCAAGACGCCGAACGCATCGGATAAGCAGGGAGGTTGTCGCAATTACTCGTCAGGGGCTGATGTTCACACTCGGCCAGGATTGCCTTGACGGGGATAAGGGCCTAAATCTTGCACCACGCTGTCAATGTTGATAACGTTACATTTGCGAACGGCGATGTTACACAACAACAATCCAAGAAATGCCATCTCCAGTCCTCTCCTCAGACTCTCCAATATTCCAAGCTCGACGCTGCGCGTTCGAACGGGAACACGCCGTCCCATTTCTTCGCGTCTATCTGGCTCTCGTTCACCGCCGAGCGCAGCTCCTGCACTGCGTCTCGGGCATCCTGGATATCCCCTACCCGCCCATTCTCCATCTCCTCCTTCGAGCTCTGGATTGCTTGGCTGATGTCGGCGTCGACCTCCGCCAATGTAGCCTCCATGACGCTGCCATCCTCCCACCGCAATCCAACTGTAGCGACAACGATGCGCGCAAGGATCTTCAAGCTCGCAAAGCCCATCCCCGATCCGTAGAGGGTACGAGTGCGGATCAGGATGTCATGGAGCTTCGGGGTAGGAACCGCGGTCTTCACTCCAGACCCGGCATCGAACACGTCCGTTGTGTCGGGTATCGCGGTCGCATTCATGCGCAGAAGCCGCTGTCGAGCCGCAGATGTGAATGCGTGCGCCACGGTAGGAGGACTCGTGGCCAGCATTCCGCGCACGATTGCGCGCAGGCTGTGTGTGGCAACGAAGGCCCGCTGTCAGCTGCCAGTGGGTCAGGTTCTCCGGTTACTAGCTTACTCCTCAAGGTTAGCGTTGGCGATGAGGGTGTCCACCATGAGGTTTCTGCAAGAGAACGGTCTCAGTAATCGCTTTTGGGAATGTGAGCGATACTGACACATGTCCCAAGACCGGACGAGCGTCTGCCGATACGGCAGGACCGTCAGGACCATTGAGTGCGGGCATCGTGGTACTCGGTGAGCGGTGAATCGTGTCGCTGGAGGGCTTGGCCTGCTAGACGATGAGCAGCGCGCCTGGCTCTTTATACAGGACAGTCGTGCGTGCAGGTATCAAAGGAGGTTTTTTCCGTCGTAAGTGGCTATTCATTCTTGTAAAAAAAATATACTTACACCCGCTGATGAAACTTGCCGGATTGCGCAGGTTCTTGGCGCCCACTGCCTGCGCGCTAGAGCTAACTCAAACTTCGAGTCGGACCAACGCCGGATGTAGTAGTGGCACTCCGCCTCCTCTCTTCGGGTCGGGGTATTACAGGGATCCCGCGTTCTCTGTCGTACTCGCAGCAATATGCGGGTATCGTTTACTTGCCGATCTCGGGTATATAATCGAGAGACAGTAGGCAGAATGAAATAAACATCCACCAGCACCAACATACTACTACTACTACCTGTTCATGGATACTCAGTTGGAACAGTTCACACTCTCCCCAGCCACCCGGCTTCCCCGGATCTGGATCGGTCTTTGGCAGCTGTCCAGCAATGCCTGGGGGAGCGCCCCTGCTCAGAAGGTTCGTGATGCCATGGCTACCCACCTGGGAAAAGGTTACATTGCGTTTGGTAAGTCCGGTCGATTCCTCCAACTATTGACACTTTTGACCGTACCGCCGACAGACATGGTAAGTCTGGCACGAGATTATGGCACTCCGCGCTCACATCTCAATCCTGTGTCGTTCCAACACTCAGGGTACATTCCACCATTCTGATCATGCCAATAGCGTCTGACGGTCGTATGAACAGCCGACCATTATGGCCCTGCTGAGGGTCTATTCGTGAGCCCCATCTGTGCCAACTCCGTGTACCTCCACTCTGATACTCGCAACTTGTGATAGGGAAACTTCCTCCGGAGCCTTCCTGCTGATAGTCAGCGCCCCTTCGGCGCCACCAAGTGGTGTGTTTTCGAGCCTACGGTCGTAACCTACCAAAGCGTCCTAGCCGCCGTCAACGAACGGCTCGCGCGAATGCAGAGCCAGCGTATCGATCTTCTCCAAGTAAGCACACCCACCTCAGTTCGTTGCGGTGCATGATTGATCTTATATCTTGCGCCCGACGACGCCCACAGTTCTTCTGGCAGGACTACAGGGATAGAAGCTACCTAACCGCGATCGAGCACCTTCTCCACCTTCGCTCGGCTGGAAGCCTCCGCAACCTGGGGCTGTGTAACTTCGACACGAGGAGGACGGAGGAGATATGCGTCACTTTTGGCCCCGGCTGTATCGTCTCTAATCAGGTCCAGGTGGGCACGCGTGCCCCTGCGCCCTGAATTGAATTGCAGCGCGGTACTGACGTCCAGCAGTTCTCTCTCATCGACGTGCGCCCCTTGCACGGCATGAACGACCTGTGTGAGCGGTACGGCTTCAAGGTGCTCGCATACGGCACGCTGGTGAGCACATCCTTACGTCTTACACGTCCTCCCACGTCTGTTGACATCGCCACCACCGGGGCCAGTGCGGGGGGCTGCTGACTGATCGGTGGCTCGGGCAGCCGGAACCAGAGCTGTACTCGGCTCAATTGAACCCGTCCCTCAGGAAGGTAAGGCACCTTCCGACTGCATCGAGCTGGCCTGGATCCTGCTCACACGCCACTGCGTACGGTGTGATTGTGATAGTATCTCGATATGATTCTGAAGGCCTGGGGCACCTGGGACCTCTTCCAGAAACTGCTCCGAGTCCTGCGCGACATCGCTGACCGCCACGACAAAGTCAGCATCGCAAACGTCGCCACGCGCTGGGTGCTCGAGCATCCCTTCGTTGGCGCTGTCATTATAGGTGCGGTCCACCATTTGTTTTGGAGAACTATAGATTCCAAGCTGATGCGGATGTCTATCTCCGCAGGTGCACGACTCGGTTTGAGCGACAACACTGACGACAACAACACAGTCTTCACGTTCTCGCTGACAGAGCGGGACAAGGCCGACATCGAGGCTGTTTTGGCACAGTCGAACAGCGGACATATGATCATGACGATCGGTGACTGTGGCGCAGAATACCGCGCTGGCGGAAATTAGTTTGGCGTTTGTAAGTAAAGGTGCATGGGCCCCGGATGACCGATTCGATTGGTGTCAGATAACGTTTTGTGCTTGTTGAAATATGATCGTATCTCTAAGTGGATAGAAACCGAAGCATGATAGAATGAGCCTATGTATCAAGAACCCCAACAACTCCGTTCCGTATGTATCGATACACCGGAAAGCGGCACTGCGGCAATAGAAAGCATGAACGTGATTAAGTATCGAACCCCAAAAGCAAGCGTACTCTACAGCAACTTAATGTACAGCGTGTTATACATTCGTGCGTGCCTGTCAATGATGAAAGCAGATGGTGGATGTCCGTGTGTGGGGAATGTGTGGCAAAGTCTGTGCTGCGTGGACATGAATAAGAGTCGCGGTACGACTGCGGATTATAGCTTGCTGATGGAAGCAGATGCGAGTGTGGCCGTGCTCGAGAGCCTCGTAATTGGCTGCAGTTTCTTCTTCACGTCGCGGAGAATGGTAGTCTTAGGCTGCCAGTCGTCGAACGCGTCGCGCAATTGCGCAAACTCGCGCGCGAAGAAGTGCGAGATCTTGTTGTCAGCAATCATATCACGAAGCAGCCATGGGATCTAGCATTCCAAATGCGATCAGCTCGCATGTTTCAGACACCGACAAATGGTTTGAATCGTGTGGACGCACCTCGTAATCGTTCTGTTCGTCCACGGCGTTGAAAGGAGTTATGACGAGTTCCGCGTCGGAGTTGGTCCCATCGTTCGTCATAAAGAAGTACTTCACCGCAAGCCTGATAGATGGAAGCCATCAATGTATCGTATGGAGGAGGACTGCGCACGTATGGGACATACGAATACGTAGCAGGCTCTTCATAGGCAGTTGAATGCCCAACACCGCTAAGTGTCCCAGCAGTAGCTTCGGATAGGTGCGCCAATAGCCCCCGATCAGATAGCCCCGCGTTAAGAACACGTATAAGGAGGATCAGGAGATTTGAGAGGAAATCAGATGAACTAGAGCATATCTTGAGCGTTAGCTTAGGCAAGCGCAACACTTGTGTACGTACTGGTATGCATCGCTATCGATATATAATGCTCGCAGAATCCTAGGATGCGATGCCGCCGTGAAGAGTCCAGAATAGATGGGTACGACTTGATCGTTCAAGGACGCGATGTAAACCACCTTGGACTGTTGAACAGATGTAGATATTCAGTGAGGATATTATCCGAAGAAATATCGCATGATCAACGTACGCCATGGTCCATGATGTTCCTTAACGCAGCGATGTAGTTCTTCGACACCGCGGACTCCGTGTCCTAGATGGGAATCAGACCCAGACCCCGAAGAACGTTCACGTCAATCACGAACCTGGAACTCGAACAGTTCTCGAGCGGATGCATTCTCCACATACTATTCAGCCGGACGTGTGAGCAAACAGCACGGTCCCAACTCCAAGTGATATGTGGTCTGAACTGACCTGGAAGTACGGCTGCAATAGCGAGCTCGTCTTGAGATACCTCAACGGGCCAAGATGAATTCCACACAGCGACAACAAGCAGACCTTCTGCGCCTGCGTGGTCGGCATCGCCGCGGCGCCACCCGCTGCTATCGAAGCTGCGGTCTTCGCGAGTGTGTCGACGCTACGCGTGGTCAGTATGTGTCCATCTTCGATCAGCCGATCAATGAGGTGTGTGGCGACGACGGCGCCCTGTGAGTGGCTCGCGACGAAGACGACGTCCGCCGCGTGGAGGTTTTCCAACCACTCCTCGTTGCTCAACAAGTGGTTGTACACTCTGTTGATAGCACCAGTGGCGTCAGACGTCCGTGTTCCGTGTGAGACCCGTCATCCCAGATGAGACTATGATGGGATTGGAAGACGCACCTCGAGACCTTCTTCCGGATCGTGCCATCGCCCTCAAGCGGCATCGGCGTGATCTTCTTGAACTTGAACCCATTCTCCTCCGCGAACTGCTCAAGCGCCTGCACAGTCATGTTGACGAACTTGCTGCTCGACGACGGTAGCTGTAAATCAGACATGACAGAACGAGCGGCCACAATGTCAGCGTCACCCAAACGCGCTCGCAGCTCACGTAGAAACGTACCCCGCCCGCGAGCGTCCTCGTCACAGCGCCTATGAAGTGCAAATGAAAGTCTATCAGCGATTCCATCCCCCCGGACCGACAGCGGCAAGCACACATGGAGACGCACCAGGAGCCCAACCGGCAACGCCGATCACAACCACCCTGCACCCTCCATTGAGGATGTACGGATTAAGCTGCTCGCCCAGCACGTCCAGCGCCTTCGGAAGCTCCCGCCCAAACGTCAACAACTCCGAGTTGCCACTACCCGTCGCGCCCGTCGACGCCGACCATGTCCCGAACTGTTCGCGCTCTTTGCCCTTATGCTTATCCTTCTCTTTACCCTTTCCTTTCCCGCCCTTCGACCCCCGCGCGCCCTCGTTCGAGAAGAGCGCGCCGGCGACGTACGACAGGGCACCCGTCAGCTTCGATTTCGCGTTTGGCGACCGGGGAGGCAAGTATGAGCGCGGAGGGGAGTGGAACGTATCGGCCCACGTCGGCAGCACGAGATTGGGTGCTGACGGTTTGGCACTGGTCGGAGAAGTAGAAGACTTGGATGGCGTGGGTGAAGGCGTACGCGCCCCGCGCACGGTATCTCTCTTGACTGACTCCGAGTCCGTGAGTGGAGGGGCGGGCGGCTCCTGCTTCTTTGGCTCGCGTTCTTTCTGAGGGGAGGGTACCGTGGGAGACTTGCTCGTAGGCAACTTGGGAGTCTTCGGAGTCGGCACAGGGCTAGGCAAAGAAGGTGTAGGCGAGCTGGAGAGCAGAGAGAGCGGTTTCGGTATTGGTACAGCTTTCTTCGCGTCTTTGGACTGAGGTATGTCAACCTCAGTCGCGACCGAGGGGTCCGGCACGTCATCATCGTCGTCGATTTCCATGACCTCCATGCCTTCGTCCTTCTTCTCACTCGCCTCGTTCGTCACCGCCTTCATCGTCGCGGCCTTCGAGACGAAGAACGACATCCAACCTGACCGATTCTCCGATAGGGTAGATTGAATAGGGTTTGACGGCTCAGGGGTCGCCTCTCGCTCATGGCTGGGTGGAGGGACAGGCTCCGGTTCTGGCACGGGTTCGGCCTGACGTTCTTCCTGGTCGCGAGCGAGGGCTTCTTCCTTGACCATCTCGGACTCTGTCTTGGGAGCAGTAGAATCGGTTGCATCCGAAGCGGGAGCAGTAGCACTAGACGCGTTCGCCGGCGGGGAGTACCAAGCCCAAGGAGAATACCACACAGAGCCATGACTCTTCACCGTCTCGGCGGAGAATACGGAGGCAGCCTTCTTGTCAGACTTGGCATCTGAGGGCGGTATCTGCTCATCGTCCTTGGTCTGAGGCGAGGATTCTTCTGTTGCGGTCACAGGCCCGTCGGGGTTGGGCGTTTGAGCGGCCTGCTCGTCCGGCGCAGGCTGCGTAACGGGAGACGAAGTGACATCTTCCTTGGCAGCATCCGTTTGCTTGCTACCCTCTTCCGAACCTGCACTGTGTGTTGGCTGCATATTCCCGCTCCATCCGACGTAGTCCCACCATGAAGCAGGACGTGCAGATGCAGACGGGTTGGACTTATCCTGGGGTCGGGCAGTCCCGTTACTCTCAGCTGAGGTATTAGACTCCGCATTTGCGCTGTCTGACGGCTGCTCGTCCGGCGAAGGAGGCATGATGTTAACAGCCTGTGGTGTAGCAGCCCCGTCTTCAGAGTCGCCACTGGCCGCAGCTCCCCGATCAGAGTCGCCCGTAGCTGAGGATGGGAGGAAGAGTAACTATGTCAGTATCATATTGCACATTAGCGGGCACGTGACCTACGATTCGAAGCACTATCATCACTTTCTCCAGGCTTGTTGACGCTCGACGGGCTGTCAAGAGAAGCAGTAGGTGAGTCGCGGATGTCCACGGCCTGAGCAGACGCGACCGCCTGGTCAAGAGGTATCTTCGGTCGCCCCAGCAGTGGTATTCTCAAAGTAAACCGGCTCGTCGTTGGATTCAAGGAGCTGATAGACGGCTTGCGCCCAGCGGTCTTCGGGTCCTGAGCCTGGACGACAGCCTGTGGTGCCATCAGACTCGTACCGCCGTCGATGCTCGTTAACCGCGGCCTTTGGACTGGGACTTCCTCGTCCACGGACGATATTGACGTTGTGTTGCTCTTGAAGGCGGCTTGGGCAGGCGGGGAGTATTGTATAGGAGAGAACGACATTGGAGTTGGTTCCTTGTTGGGGGGTGGGATCGACCGCGGGGGGGAGGTGGCAACCGCAGCCTGCGTCTGCGTAGGGGGAGAAGTCGACGAGTCGATGACGCCATCCCTGTCGATGGTGCTGCGGACATCGCTAGCGATTGTCGACTGTGCGACGGGGATGGGTGACGTAGCAGTCTGAGCGGGTGCGTAAGGTGGTCCACTCGGCGTTGCGTCTGCGGTCGTTGGCTGCTGCGCGGTTGACGAGCTGTCGTCTCCCTTTGAACGGGACAAGCCGAACCAAGAGGAGCGCGAAGGCGACGATTTCGACGCACGGATGGTCCGCTGTGGATCTGCGGTGGGAAAAGGAATGAGTGCAGCTTCTTGGGCCGGAGGTGTAGTCTCTGGAGCGTGCGGCGGAACAGCGTTGTCTTGCCCGCTTGAAGGAGGCGTAGTTTCAACCTTCAGGTCGACCTCCATCGGCTTCGGGGACTCTGTAAGATCGACAGGGTTCGAAGCAGATCCTGGGACGCAGGTGAGTGAGTTACTGATGCGCACTGTTGATATATAGGGTACGAGAAGAGCACCAGACGAGTCGAAGACACAAAATCGGCTAACGCAATCTCACGAACATCTTGGTATGGCACTTTCCATACCACTACTACTCGGCTGCGTCTAAGCACTGCACATAGACATTGACGGCAGGATTGAGAGCGCACAGCACGCCTGCTGCCCAATGCCGTAACAGTCGGTTGTCCCGCACGTTCCTCCCTCGCGCGTGGACTCCGCGTGGTAAGATCGAATCCATCGGGGCATAACATTTCTCTTCAAGAAGACTTGAACACTTGAGTACGCTCGCATAGAGCATACCGCCCAGTTTCCCATTCCATGGCACAGAAAGAGATAGAACCGCATATAGAGCATCGAAGCAATCCGCGACCCATGGTTCTCTTGAATGCGAGGAAATGAACAGTCTCAACTCACCTTGCGCATTCAGTATGGTAGTACCCTCTGTATCAGCATCAGACACTTCTGTTGAACCGTTCTGAGCGTCGACGTTCAACCTCGATCTCTTCCTTATGATATCCCTGTTCTCCCGAGGAGTCTCTATCCGTTCGTCCCGAGGCTCAATCTGACTCCTAAAGCTGGATGCGTTCGAGTTCAACCGTTCCCTCTTCCTCGACACTTCGCTGACGAAGCTTGCGCCATCATCGATAGCAGCGACTGCTGGAAGTCTGTCGAGGGCCGAACCAAGCCTCGCGCCTTGTTCTGGCTCTGCGAAGACGACAGATACTGCTGTTGCTGGGCGTTGTCGTCTCGGGCTCGATAACGAGGATCGCCACTTGGGTGTAGAGGGTCGGCCGTTTGAGCGTTGATTCGCAGAGGACATGGACGACGAGGAGGTCGGAGGAAGAGAGGACGAAATTACTATAGTGCACTACCGGCGAGCGCAAGGAGACTGACGTTTTCGGGTAGAACGGACCACGTTGCCGATCCCCAGTCAAGTCATTCTAGCGGAGCCTGAACTGAGTTCGTTGTCCCCGCGCTCACCTTGATAGTCCGACGAAGGACCGCCAGGAAGGCTTAGCGAGCCAATGGGCGAATTGCCTCGTTCGCTAAAATGCCGCAACATCACGTCTTCCCTTTTGACCTCCATCATCTCCCTTATCCCTCTCCTCCCCCTTTTCCTGTCTCCGTCCGCTTTCTTGCCCCTCCTATCTCAATCGCCTGCTATATGCGCTCTCAAAGTGTCTGTATGTGTCGACGTCGAGCGGGAGGTATCCTCAGCAAGCTCGATGTGGCCCTTCAACATGAACGTGATCGTAGGATGAGAGAGCTGGACGGTTGGAATCCTTGGGGGAGATTCATGGCGAGCAGAGGTGGTGTTTGATGAGTATGTGATTGTTCAGGAGGATATTGAGGACACACAGGTGCGTTGAGCAATGCAGACGACTTCGCTGAGTGAGAGGATACCCTCACCAAGCTCAGCGATAGTCTTATCATCCATTTATGAGCGCATACAAGAAGCCCAGCTATCATGTATGCTGCTAAACTGACAGCTGCGCTCCAGTCGCCCAGCTCATCGCACTTGATGGTCGTCTCCTCCCTCGGGTTTCATGAAGCGCCTTCCATGTGGTGCCTCCCACGATACGTCGCACGCCAGTTGCTGCTCGCCGACCGTTCACGGTACTGGTGAACACTGTTGACTCGGCCACCGCACGGACGACTCAATCTCAACATCGATATGGATTCCTCAATTTGGTCCCCGCTATTCGGAACGGACGGCCAACGTTGCGTGATCAAGGGTCCTCACCCTGGTTCTTCCTGCTGCGCGCTTGGTTTCCTTTTAGTGCCCTGTCTGGATCGCGTTCAGCCTCCGCAACGTTCGGCTCGTATGGCATCTACTGGCTGCATATCAGCATTCTTCCGGGCATCGTGCGATGTACCCCGATGGTGCTGCTTGACTCGGGGAACGCCTCCCACGGTGTGTCCTGGCTCGGGAACCCAATACATCACCATCGGTCTCTTCGGCTCTCGTGGCGCGGACTTGGCAACTGCAGCGCAATCGATCGTCCAGGGAGCACCCCCTTTCCTTGTCGCCCCCGTCTATTCTCATTCTCGAGCAACCCTTGACATCGTGAGAGCATGGCAAGCCTACCCCTCACGCTCGTAACGTCCAGAGGGACCTTCATCCGGGCACGGGAATACGCTTCATCAAGATCGAAACGAAGGTTTATGTTTGTTTGGATTGATTACGTAATCTCCCATAATGTCTTATCACCCTGTTCGCCTGACCCCCACCTTTCCCATCGCACTCCTTGTCAATTGCTACACCATGCTCCCTCGTCGCCCGTCCGCCTTGATACTATCTCTTGCCGTTGGCATCCTGCTCTCAGCGGGAGCACTTGCTCACGATCACAGCAATGGCATGGATATGAGCATGGACGGTGCTATGGACCTCACGATGGGCAGCATGACTATGTGGCTGCACTTCACACCCGGAGACATCGTCTTGTTTTACGGATGGGTTCCGACTAGTGCTGGAGCGATGGTCGGGACCTGTATCGGACTGTTCTTGTTGGCTTTGGTCGATCGGTGGATTGCCGCGTCGAGGGCGGTCATGGAGGCACACTGGAGCATGAGGTCTGTTTGACTTCACTTCTGCATGCTTACCTTCAACAATGTGTCCCGTATCCTCATGCTTCGGATGCGCTGATACGGTCTCAGGGCTCAAATCATCATGGCCGACAGGCTGAACACCATCCCCTCTTCATCCGCACGCGACAAGAAGCCCAGCGCGTTCTCGGTCACACGCATCCGCGATGTTGCTACGATGCGCAACGGGCCACCGTTCATTCCTGCCCATGACATTACGAGGGGAATCCTTCATGCCGTGCAGGCCACGCTGCACTTCGCGCTTATGTTGATTGTCATGTACGTTATCCTGTGCATCGTGGGCGATATCATTGAACTCACGAACTGCGTCCTTGCAGGACCTTCCAAGTCTCGTTCATTATCGCTATCGTCGTCGGCCTTGGTGTTGGAGAGGCCCTGTTCGGGAGGTTCGCGAGTCACGCTGCTCATCACTAGTGCAGGGGGTGAGCGATCTGTCATGCTAGAGTCTACCTTCGTCCTTTCTATCACGGCCGGGACAATCTGTACAACGCTAATTCATGGTTCTCATGTATGTCTACAAGGATTCTGATTTCTTGTGCTTATTATGGTGTCCGTTGTGACTCGTTCACGGGACGGGCATGTCAAGTGGGCATGCAAGGCTGTGTACACTACGCCACTGACGGTCCCGTCACTCCCGTTGCGGTCTGCTGACTCGACTTCGACTCGACACTTATAAGTACCGTTCACAACACGGCTCAGTGCAGTGCATTGTCTTCTCATACTATCGCCACCGCGCGAACGAACACCATGGCTCGCACCGCCGACGACTACATATTCTTTTGGAAGCCCGAGCAGTTGTACGGTTGGGCGTCACAATGGTACCCCTCGCCCTTCTCCACGTGCATCACGCTCCCTGACGGCACGGAGCGCGACGTCTTCTTTCCGACAGCTGAACACTGGATGATTGGCCAGAAAGCGCTTTTGTTTGGAGACCAGGAAGTATTCCTGCGTATCGTTGGTTTACCGCCGCGGCACTCTTCTTTTGCCGGTCCGGGTCCGACGCGCAGCACCCGCTCTCGTTCCAAACAGCCTGCCAACGCGAACTCCGAGTGGGGCAAGTCGGGCAAGCAGCGTGCCCCAGGCCCGAAAGAAGTGAAAGCCCTCGGGCGCAAGGTGCGGAACTTCTCCGAGGAGACGTGGGTGCGCGAGCGCGAGCGGATCGTCCTCGAGGGCTCCCTGCTCAAGTTTGGGCAGAGCGCGTCTCTGAAGGCGGAGTTGCTGCGGACGGGGAACAAGGCACTCGTCGAGGCGAGCCCGTTGGATCGGATCTGGGGCGTGGGGTTTGGCGCGGCGCGGGCGGCGGAGATGTGTGTGGACGAAGAGAAGAAGGAGAGCTGGGGCTTGAATTTACTTGGGAAGGCGTTGATGGAGGCCAGGTTGAGGTTGAGGGGGGAACTAGAGGAGGTGGCGCCGGGTGCTGGAGATCAAGTGGGAGGCGAGCCGGTGGATGATTGACGGTAGACGGATTTTTTGAGACAAAGGGTACTACTACTGGGAATTGACCATGGTTGAAGCGCGCTGGTCCTGCCTTCGTGTCTACAAGAATGGGTGGACCTTACATACTCTAAAAGCCGGTCCTACACACAGATATACTCATTCCACAACTGTGTTGGCTGCTACCATTCACGACTCAGCACATCGTGCGAGTATCAGAGGGACGTCTATGTGAGTACATCATGTTCAATAGGACTAACTAAGAGTGAACGCTTCATTGGGTTCTTAGCCCGACTCCGTCTCTGATTCATGGAGAACGAAGCTCGGGATTGAGGTCATAAACCTGGTGCCGTTAGAGTTTCCGGACTCAGGCTGGCCATCGTTACCGTGCCGGGCGAGCTTCCCAAGGTCCAGAAGAAAGTGCGAAATGAGGATGGTGGTGATCCTGCAAGAGGAGTGATGAGTAGATTGAGATATGCAGGAAAGAAACCACTGGCGTCACTCACGCCTCGCGGAAGCATACGATGTTTTGGTTCATCCATATAGATTGTTCGGTGTCCTTCCAGAGTAGCGATTAGCGATGACTTGAGCACAGAGACACACCCAAGCACATACAGCTACGTAGAGAGCAAGTGTGGTCACATTCAACAGGAGTGGCACACTAGGCGGGCCTTCAGCATTTGCGCAGAAAACATATCGCAATCCTCACATGAAGCAAGTTACTCCTAGAATATAATGAGTTATATGACTTATAACGAGGTACGTGTCACGAACGTACCGTTGGTAAATATAACCGCCGAGAGTGTGCCGCGCTGACCAGATGCACATTGTCTCCAGGTAGCCTTGAGTGTCCACAACAGAACTAACAACTCTCCAAGAATTTGGCAGCCGCGCGACGTTGCTGTCACTAGAAGGGACAGTGTATTAAATGGGTGTGTCAATGCATACCTCTGGGACCAATCCGACTGTCCCACTGGAGAGAACAATGCACTCAGCACTTGATGTTGACGTCCATAATGATGAATTTATCAGCTCACCCTGCTTCGGATCCTTTCAGTGCTGTACCGATGATATGGCTGCAACCGTACGGATAGGGTTCAACTACGAATGTTGAACTTGAATCAAGGTACTGCAGAGTCTTAAGATACGAATGTTGCCGAGGAAAGGTATATTGAGAACTCATACCGCAGCTGGAATAACGTAGACCGCGCTCAGGAAGAATACCAGAAGAGATAGTATTTTGTTCCCGTTGGAGAGTGCGTACACGCGGAGACCTGTGAATACTGCATGAAGTCAGTATTTTTTCAACATATGACAGACTCGGAGTGTTGATTCAGGGTGACATACATGCCCAAGCGAGGTATGGTAGCAGCGTAGTGACTGTTACAAACACGCCCGTGGAACTGCATCTGTACATGTTCAATGGGTCATCAGTTCACGAT